>JAUCMT010000134.1:1977890-1989062 GCA_032357475.1 Enteromius thamalakanensis
ACGTGATTACTAGCAAGCGGAGGCAGAATTCCGAAACTATAGAGGATAAAATCATCTTTGCTGCATGGGGAGGAGCTGTACGACACATCTCATACTTTAATAGAAACAGGAATAAAAGGGAAATAAATACTAGATCCATTAAACCAAAGTTTGCCTATTAGATATAGTCTAATAGTATAATTTTTTACCTCATGTCTAACCACCACAGAGACTGCGAATGACGCTAATTCGCATTAGCTGTGAAGCGATTTTAACAAACGAATGAAGCGAGTAAACTCAAACTGTTCAAGCGGCCAACTACGCACGAATAGCACGATGTATTTGTCTGGTGTGAACGTACCATTAGATATTGTTTGACAATGTGTGTAAAAAAAAAAAGCCTCTTATTTACAACAAAACTTGTCATGAACACAGTCATGAAAAAAACATATACCGTGATAAAAGCGTTAGCAAATAATCGCAACATGAAATTTTGATAACGGCATATTCCTAATTGGATTAATCAGCATTACAATCTAATTAAGACAACAGCCTCGTCTATTGAAAATATTTTCCAGTTTCTGTTTTTCTAAAGTAAAAAAGAAGAAATGTTTGGGTTTTTTTGGTTAGCTTTTTTTTGTTTCGTACACATATGATCTGACGTCATCATTATGTAATATTGTTTATTTATCAGCACTGCATTAGTCTAATGAGAGCCTGGTCTGTGGGTAACTTTATATTTTTTTTTTAATAAAATACACTAAAATACAGTTCGTGTTTAACAGTTTTTTGTACATATGATCTAATTATTAAACTACATTATACACAGCAGAACAGCATTACCATACCATAGCATAGATCTTTTTGTTTTATAAGTTAAAACAAATCAATAACATTTAATTGAATTTTGTGTACTTAATTGCTATCACTGAATTACATTAGTTACCTTATATACAAGCACTGTATTACTCTAATGCATAATCTACAATAAACCTTTTTTCTGCCCCATCACATCAGCTACCAAATATGTCAGACCATTAATCTGTTGCTTTTAATGCATGCTTTCCCCTTCAAATGCATAACAGCATGAATTACATAATTCTCTGACCCGAAAAGACTAAACCAGACAAGTGATGCAACAAACGTTACACCACGACACAATATCTTAGATATAAACAAATGTAATTTGTACAATTCCAAAACATGCCGGATAACAACCTAACAGACCAAATATTGATGATTCATACAGTGTCTGTGAATATGACACAACAACCGAGGGGAAAATCCTGAACGGATGGATGTCTGAGGTCAGACATATGGCTGTCTGACTATTCATTTGGCTGGTTATGAAACGCCTGCAGTGTTCAGGTACAGCACAGCTCACCCTTTCCCCCTCTATATCACTCACACACACAGAAGCGCTCTTCCTGAGACCCACGTGACTCGCAGAGCTTCGCCTGTAGTGCTGTGTAGTGGCTCTAAGTAGGCCGTTGTCTTGGAGACTGGCAGTATGGGATAGCGGCGCTGCGATGAATGCTAACAACCAAAGCGGTGCTTTCACACATGCTCTCGATGCTGTTGGCTTTCCATCTCCCACGTCTGCTCTCGCTCTCCCGCGGCTTTCATCAAAACATACAGGAATTCTTACTGTTCAACTTTTTTATACGACTTTTCACTCAAACAGTAGGCTGTAAAAAGAGCTGTTGACAAGATGGTTAAAAAAAATTAAATGAAAAACAAATATTGAGAGAAAATGTAAAATTAACACAAAATAATAAGAATAAGTCAATAAAATTTTTTTATTGCATTATTGCGTTAATCAGGATGAATAAAGTGTCAATATTCAATCCCAGCAAACGTTTACCCACTGTACCTTTGTTCTGTTACTGAATTAGAGATAACATTAGCACCATAATACATGTTTTACTTAAAGGTACTGTATGTAGGATTGACAACAAGTGGTTGAACTAGGTATTGCAGTTTAAATTCTAAATATTGGAGATGTTTTTTTTCCACCCGGCCCCTCCTATTCAGACTTGACGCACACGCAGGTTGCCAAATTGACAGCAACTAGAATGAGCGCAATGACGATGGAATGCGCTGTGTTTATGCAGATCAGGCAACCTGGATGACGAAACACTACTGACTTTGTGATTGGGAGATAGATGGAGGGTGGCGCTTCAGACCAACACAAAGAATGACAACATAAACATCAGTTGAGGGCAGCAACTGCGCTTTTTAAACGAGAATATCCAGGCTGTACGACTGCTGTCAGTGATATAAGTACTTTTAATTAACATGTTTTCTTAATGCCTGTTGAACATAACAGAGACTTTTTATGATTATTACAATAAATTTCTTACCTAATGCTCCTTTAAGGTAGATGCAGCCTTTTGGCAAGTCACTGCAAACCTCAGACATGTACTGTTTGGGTTTAAATATCCCTCAGGTTTTATGGGATATGATATTGAACTTGCCTTGGGATCTTAATTATTTAATGCTTTAGTTGAAGCGGGAAACTGGAAATGTTAACCTGCTCCAATTATCATATTATATGAAAAAAATGAATGAATTTGAATTTTGGTTTCCATAATTCTTCCTCCAGGTTTGTACTATGAACTATTTTGACTCTTAAGTCAAAGAGAGAATTACGTGCTTCAATCAGTTATTCTTTGCTAAAGCCTTTTGTAATGAAATATTAATGTTCAATTTAACTTAATTTAAGTTCCCTGCATGATGGGAAATAAGTTCTTTGGCTGAGGAGCTACTCACATTTATTAAACTAAAAGCCACACAATGAATTCTGATAAATGGCTAATGCAAACAAAAAAGATGATCACATAAATATCAGCCACGTCTTTCATTTAGCAATGTGTACTTCTTCTCTAAGAAAATTGGGATATTGGAAAACCCAACAGAGCTTCTTCTGCCAAGCTTGACCTTTTTGTCAGAGTGACGGAGAGGTACTGTATGTGCAGCCCTCCAGTTCTCCATCAGCCATCCCTTTCTTTTCAAAATTCAACTCCAGCCAGTCAACAGGAGAATATTGTGTGTTATGTGTAGCGAATTGGCTCGATTATACTCTCAAATGAATTGTTCTGTGAAATGAATCATTCAGGCACTGTTCTTTCCATATTATAAAATAACTCATAATAGTTGATGCATTTACTCCATGAGCCATTGTTATAATTATCCTCCAGTCTTCGCTCTGAAGTGTGTCAGGTTTATGACAACCTTGAAAGCCTTTTTACATCATTTAATGTGTCATTAGAGTTGGGAAGTTACTCTGTGAGTCTCCGTTCCATTGAATCACCCCTTTGCCATGCCATCTGGCAGTCAAACAGGACTGGCTGTATTACTATCCCACAATACCCTTCTTCTTTCCTGTCTCTGCAGGGAAATAGACTGCAAATAGACAAAATTCGTAGAATTCTTGGCCCACAGAATGATGTAACAACTGCTGCGCATTTTATTCCATGAGTAATTTATTAAAAGAAATAAAAGAAAAGAGGGAAATCTGGCAGATTTCATGTCCAGTGACTGGGGTTATCATTCAAGAATGTATTCACTTGAGATACACATATACTGTGGTATGCAGATTATTTTCAGGTCTATTTATATAGCCTCTGGATATTATGCAGTTATACATGAGTAAAAATCACCTGCAAGGCACTAATATTATACAGCTGGTTTACTCTGGGAATATAACTGGACAGTATTAAATGCCTGTTCTGTTTTTTTTATGGACTAATGTTGTCATGTGCAGCTTCTAGTGACATTTTCTTATTTGTAATGTTGGACTTTTATGTTTTAAATGTACCTGGTTTAACTTGTTCAAGGCTTATTGTCAGGTTCTAGCTGCATTTCCGTCAATGTGGACACATCTGTTTTTGTTTTGTTTCACAATGTTGAAAAAAAAAGTTCATGGCTTGTTTCTCTCTCTTTTTCTCTCCCCCTGTATGTGCCTGTGGGGGGGGGTGTTTACATCTGGGTTGTTAAGAGGTCATCCCCATAGGGCAGTCCATGCCGGAAAACAAAGCCTAACAGGCAATAGAAGTCTCTGTGTAGTCATCAAATATGACATATCCCATCATCCTTCAAGCTCCCTGCACTCACTATAGTGTAATGGGCAGTATTTGTGAAGGATATCACACACATGAGGTTTCATCCTCATGAATGAATTATAGTCATTCATTCTTTCACTTTCATGGTGTCCTGTGCAAGGCTGAGAGAAGGCCTTTGAGAGCTGAACCCACTGACACCAAATATTTTTCTGATATTTACAGCATAAACAACCACAAATGTATCAGCATGACAGTAAAATCCCCTCTTGACTGCAAATAATATTACTCTTTGAGACAGCATTGCGATTTAGCTGTCAAATACCCTGTCATTTTCATGCATATGTGAAACAATGTCATGACAGCCTGAGTACACTTTGCATCTTAGCATAATAGACTCAAAGAGTGCTGTTCTGCTGAATAGTGTATTATTACATGTGTCCATATGCCTATGGTTAAATGTAGTAAAAGAGTGCACATGTGGATGTATTGTTCTTATAAATCACTGAACAAGAGTTATATACAGTCATTTCCATTTCAGACAAAAATATTTGATAAGTAAGGATGCATTAAATTGATTTCACATAAATGCATTTATTAATAAAGAATTACGCTTTGCAACATAAATCAGCGTATTAGAATGATTTCTGATGGATCAGGCAACATTAAAGACTGGAGAAGGGAGTGACTGTCTTGGGCATTAATTAGACTGTTATTTTATTATCAAACAAGACAACCCACATATTGAAAAGCCTTGAGTAATTGGATAGCCAGAATGAACTCACCAGCCCAGTGAGTGATCCACATTTGTCCAGCTGCATGTGTTTTAGTAACAGATGTGAGTATAAATTTTATGGAGTACTTTTATTTTTATATTCACTGACAACTTTGGACATTATGTTCCTGTTGATTCAGAACTCCAGAACTGTTAAGAATAGAAAACGTTTTGACATTCAGTCTGCATTTGTTCTGAACTGCAGGCCAGATGACATGAACAGGGTAATAATTAAAACTGATTCGTGTCATAGCTGGATTTACTGTGGAATAGAATGAATTGATACCAGAGATCACAGATGGCAGCGAGTCTCAGTGGGGCACAAAAGATAATTTTTGATAATCAATAAAGTGTATTTGATAATCTGATGTCTTAGGAGACTTTTAGAATAATGTATATAAGCTCTTTTGTTCATGAACAAATAGAAAAAAAGACAGAAATTAATTAAGATCACCCAGAAGATATTTAGAGTCACAATTAAAAGGCCAAGCGTATTCTAGAAGCCTTACAGTAAGCCCCCTGTTGTCGTACTCCAGCTTTAGGGGGGCGATGTTTGCTAACTCAGCTGCTCTCATTTACAACAGTTCTCTTATATCCTAATAAAGAGTAGCTCCTAGCACATTAGATCTCAGCTAGTGGTGTTATCCTTGAATGCCACGTGGAAAAATATCACCGAAACTACCTCCTGCAGCATCTTTTGATCCCGATGCTGTTTGTTATTAGGACACTGTTGCCTGCTAATTGTTTATGCTTCCAGGGAAGGAAAACCACCTTCACCCGTCAAAGAAATGGTCGTTAATCCTAATGCAAGTTTTCTGTGAGGAGAGCAGAGGGACCTATTTTCTAAACAGAGATAAAGGAGAAAAAACAGCGAAATCCAGTCAAGCTGCTCCTGTCAGGATACACTTCATTGAAGCCTTTTATATCCTTGTTTAAAAATGTAATTGGATTCCTAGGTGGTTTTAGCATGCCCAATATGTTTAACAAATAATGTCATAGTAAGCGGATTTCTTGATATTAAAGGAACCGTGTACTGTCGATTCAATTACTTCATTTTGTCCCGCTAAGAATGCTTTCATCGTGACAGCATGTGCAATCATACTGTGTATGTAATCATGCAAAATTGAGCTTTCATGTAAACACCTAATCTTTTATTTTATTTAGGATTTAGGAGAAAAGTCAATGTGACGTTCAGCACATAGAGAAAATGCAAAATGTTCAAGCTCAAGGTGCTCAGAACGTTTCTTTGTATCATGTATGCATCAACTTTGTTCTCCACAGCAGCCTTCAGCCTCTAGATTTTATTTTTCATAGTGTGGCTGGCAAGGCTATCCCACAGTAGTGAGTTGTGTTTTACGAGCAAGGAATCAAAATAAGATTGAGTGGAGGTAAACACAAGCACACACACCCATTTGTTTTTGTCATGGTGGGGCCCTTCCTTTGACTTTGGTTGTTGTTATACTGAGGTAATATAATGAAATATTCTGTCCCCTAATCCAAATTTTAATTTCTTTTTCAGCAAGATATTTTTATTATGTTTATTAATCCGTTTTCTTTGAGACCTAGTGTGGTACGGATCCATTTGCAAAGCTTTATTTTCACACCACAACAAGCAATGATCAGGTTCACCGGCAGACAGTAGTATCACAGACAATCCAGTAGAATCAACAATAAACAGGCAGTAGTCAATAAGGCAGGCAGCGAGAATCGGAAGAGGAATAAACAGTCTTGGGTCATACACGGGAAAGAAAACACGGGAATAAACGCTCGGAATTACCTCCATAGGACGATAAGACTTCGCACTGAATCATGGAGAATTGAGTCCTTAAATAGTCCAGATAATGTCCAACACCTGGTGCTGATAAGCCCAGGTACGTGAGCTAAAAAGAGTCCGGGGAAGAACTAATATTCGGGAGACGGTTCCCGCTGCTGTTGAGAAGAGAGAGCCACAGAGGCGCTGTTTGTGACAGAGCCCCCCCCCTGCGAGCGGCTCCCGAAGCGAGCCGAGCCCCGGCGACGAGGTCTTCCACGGGGTCGAGGAGCCGGCCTTTCCGGGTGTTCCTGATGGAAAGTGGAGATCAAAGAAGGGTCGAGAATGTCATTGGCATTTACCCAAGATCTCTCTTCCGGGCCGAACCCCTCCCAGTCGATGAGGTACTGCATAATCCTTCCTCGTCGCCGGGAGTCTAGGAGTTGGTTGATCTGGTAGATGTCCTGTCCCTCAGGGACGAGGGGAGGGGCCTCTGGTGTAGCCGCCTCGTCTAGGTCCCTCTCCTCTCCAGGGTCAGCAGCGGGTTTAAACAGGGAAATATGAAAAGTAGGAGAAATACGATAGTTAGCGGGGAGTTCCAAACGAAATGATACAGGAGTGATTTGCTTAATGATCTTAAAAGGACCCACGTACCTGGGACTTAATTTTCTGCAGGGTAGACGAAGCCGAAGATCCCTGGACGAGAGCCACACCCATTGGCCGACTTGATATTGATGACCCTCCCGACGATGACGATTGGCTTGTTGGGTTGTTCTTCTGATGGCGCTTCGGAGATGTACATGAGCGGCGTCCCAAGTAGCTTCACTGCGACGAAGCCAATCATCCACGGCGGGTAGATTAGTGGGTTCTCCTGTCCACGGGAATAAGGGGGGCTGAAATCCAAGGATGCATTGGAAGGGTGTGAGATTCGTGGCAGGTTTTTTGAGGGAGTTTTGGGCATATTCAGCCCAGATCAGATAGTTACTCCAGTCCTGCTGGTTCCCGTGACAGTAGGAGCGTAGGAACCGAATCAACTCCTGATTTAATCGTTCTACCTGTCCATTGGATTGAGGATGATATCCAGACGTGAGGCTAATATTAATGTTTAGTTGAGAGCAGAAGGCCTTCCACACACGAGATATGAATTGAGGGCCCCGATCAGATACGATGTCCTCGGGGAGGCCATAAAATCTGAATACCTGATTGAGAAGTGTTAGGGCAGTCTCCCAGGCAGTAGGTAACTTGGGTAAAGGAATGAGTCGGCATGCCTTGGAAAAACGGTCAATAATGGTTAGGATGGTGGTGTGATTGTTGGAGGCGGGTAGATCGGTCACAAAGTCTATGGCGATGTGAGACCACGGTCTGTGGGGAATGGGTAGCGGCTGAAGGAGTCCGGCGGGTCGTTGGTGTGATGATTTGGACATATTGCATGTAGTACACTCCTTGACAAAGGTGGATGTGTCCTGACTCATTGTGGGCCACCAGAAACGGTTCGACATCAGTTCCAATGTGGCTTGAATGCCTGGGTGACCCGTGCTGGGGCTGTCATGCACCATGTGGAGTATACGGTTGCGTAGAGTTTCAGGAACATAAGTGCGTTCAGGGGGGCAACTGGGTGGGATGGGGTCGTTAATCTGGGCTTCAGAAATCTCTCCCATAACATCCCAACGAACAGGAGCAATAATGATGGAGGGAGGGAGGATGAAGGTGGGCGAGGTTTCGGAGGACTGATGATCAAACTGACGTGATAGGGCATCCGCCTTACAATTCTTGGACCCAGGGCGGTATGTGATTTTAAAATCGAATCTTGAAAAGAAGAGTGACCAGCGTGCCTGACGGGAGTTGAGTCGTTTAGCCGTCCTGAGATATTCTAAATTACGATGGTCAGTGAGTACTAGAAACGGAACCTTAGCACCCTCCAACCAGTGTCGCCACTCCTCAAGGGCGGCCTTCATGGCGAGTAGCTCTCGGTCACCCACGTCGTAATTCCGCTCAGCCTGATTGAGTTTCCTTGAAAAGAATGCGCAGGGGAATAGTTTGGGGGGTTCTCCATGCCGTTGTGACAATATGGCGCCGATTCCCGTGTTGGAGGCATCCACCTCGACCACGAACTGGATGTCTGGATTGGGATGCTTTAGGATGGGAGCAGAAGTGAATCTTCTCTTCAGTTCACAAAAGGCCTCATAGCAGTTGGTAGTCCATTGAAGTCTTGAGGTTCCCTTTCGAATTAGCGAGGAGAGAGGAGCGGCAACTTGACTGAATCCCCGGATGAACCTTCGATAGAAGTTAGCAAACCCGAGGAACCTTTGTAACTCCTTCAGAGTCTGAGGTTTGGGCCAGTTGACCACTGCTGCCACCTTGCCGTCGTCCATGGTAACACCCTCTGCACCAATAATGTAGCCTAGGAAGGAGATGGTGGGGACGTGAAATTCACATTTAGTGATCTTGGCGTAGAGGTTGTGCTGTAGGAGGCGCTGAAGAACCATACGGACATGTTTTACATGGGACTCAAGATCTTCCGAGTAGATGAGAATGTCATCAATATAAACAATCAAGAATTTGTGGAGCATGTCTCGGAAAATGTCGTTGACTAATGCCTGGAACACGGAGGGGCTATTGGAAAGCCCAAAGGGCATGACCCGGTATTCGTAGTGTCCATCTATGGTGGAGAAAGCAGTCTTCCACTCGTCTCCTGCTCTGATGCGGATCAAATTGTACGCGCTCCTTAGATCCAGTTTGGTGAATATACGTGCAGTTCTTAGTTGTTCTAAGGCAGAGGGTACCAGAGGTAGAGGATAACGGTACTTGATGGTAATTTCATTGAGAGCACGATAGTCAATACATGGGCGTAGGGATCCATCCTTCTTTTTCACGAAGAAGAAACCCGCTGAAGCGGGTGAAGTGGAGGGCCGGATGAACCCCTTTGAGAGCTCTTCTTGAATGTACAGTCTCATGCACTCGGTTTCTGGTTGTGACAAAGGGTACACACGGCCCTTGGGTGGTGTGGACCCAGGTATGAGTTCTATGGCGCAATCAGTGTTGCGATGTGGCGGGAGCTGGGTGGCTTTGGTCTTACTGAATGCTAGCTGAAGGTCCTGGTAGCAGTCAGGCAGACCCTCCAGGGAGAGAGATTCCTCTGTGGGAAGTCGTGAAGGCGGAGAGGCTCGTTTTGGCATTTGGAGACAATGTGAGTAGCAGTTAGGGGACCATTGAATGATCTCCTGCCCTCTCCAGGAAATAACTGGGTCGTGGGCTAGCAGCCAGGGGTGTCCAAGGATTATGGGGTTTTCAGGGGAGTGTAGCACGTGGAACTGGATCTCCTCGGAGTGTAGAGAGCTGGTGACTAGGGTGATTGTCTCTGTAATCTGGGTGATTTTTCCTGGACCTAACGGCCGGCCGTCGATGGCTGCCACAGCAAGGTGCGGAGTACATGCAGAGAGAGGAATACAATGGGTCTTAGCAAAGGACTGGTCTATGAAATTCCCCGCTGCCCCAGAATCCACAAAGGCCTGAGTCATAACAGTATGTTCTAAAAACCTGAGGCACACCTCCAAATGTAATGAAGAAGAGAGTGAGGCTGTGCTTACCCGTGCCGTAGTAGGTCTGGATGGTCTCGCTGGGCAGTTGGTTCGCATGTGTCCCGGCTGACCACAGTACAGGCATAGCTTGTTTTTAATTCTCCTGTCCCTTTCCTCCTCAGTGAGGCGTGTGAAGCCAATTTGCATAGGTTCCTCGTAGGCTAAAGCAGAGAATGATGCAGGACTAGTGAGAGAACGGCGCCCCCTACGGGATTGAAGGAGGTTATCCACTTTGATAGCCATCTCCATGAACTGTTCCAAAGAAGCACTTTCGTCGCGACAAGCAAGCTCAGATTGCAGGTCCTCTCGGAGACCACGGCGGAACATAGACTTGAGGGGACCCTTCTCCCAGCCCGTCCGGGCTGCCAGTGTCCGAAACGCCACAGTGTACTCGGCTGCTGTAGAAGTTCCCTGCTTCAAACTTAAAAGTTCATCCTCAACCTCCCTCCCGTCTGCAGAATGATCAAATACGTCTTTAATTTGTTGGACGAAATTGCGATAGGAGGGGAACGCCATTTGTTGACCCTCCCACAAGGCAGTTGCCCAATCCAGAGCCTTACCGGACAACAGAGAGCAGACGAGAGCCACTTTGCTATCTTCAGTAGTATACATAGCAGCTTGCTGAGTAAGGTAAATAGAACATTGAAGCAAAAAACCTCTGCACTTGCCTGGCGTGCCGTCAAACTTCTCCGGAAGTGACATGCGTGGTAGCGTAGTGGGTGACGTGATCGGCGTGAGAGGCGCAACGGGCGCGGCTGCAGCTGATGGCTCTAAACGAGTGGTGAGTAATGCCAGCGAGTGCGTGAGAGACTGCACAGAGCGACCGATCTCCTCCGTGAGCGTGGTGAGGCGGTCGAGCTGCTGGTGATGCGTGGCTAGCATGGAAGCCTGGCGTGAAACTTCCTGAACCACTTCATTAAAAGCCGCTGGATCCTGAGGTGGCGAAGTCTTCTGTGATGACGAGTCTGAGTCGTACGGATCCATTTGCAAAGCTTTATTTTCACACCACAACAAGCAATGATCAGGTTC
>JAUCMT010000134.1:1994902-2005362 GCA_032357475.1 Enteromius thamalakanensis
ATTATACATACCATGCCAAAAATGTCTAGTTTTATTATCCTTGTGTGGATATTTGGGCTTCACTATGTATCATGAACAAGAACAAAAACACACATATACACACACATGTTGGTTTTTGTGATTTATGGAGTGTCACAAGTGCCCTCAAACTCCGCCAGAGAACACCTATCATCCACTCACACAGTACTCTTAGTTCATTTTGGGACTTCATTTCCCATCCACCATTACACCATTTACACCATCAATGGACTCAGTTACACACAGACTCAAATTCCCATCATGCATTGCTCACTCACACCTGCGAGCACTTGCAATTAGCACCCACAGCTGCAGCCCATCACCACATCCATTACACACTGCTTAAATAGCTCAGTCACATAACAGAATAACGCAAAGTCTTGAATTCCCTTGTGTTTCATTTCCGAGCGTTTGTTCACGTGTTTGTTTTCTGTGTTTTATCTTTGGACTTTTTTCTGGATACTGATTGTTTGCTGCCTGCCCTGATCTCTGCCTGGATATTCTACTCTGAATTTGTCTCTCTCCATTGCTTCTTTCTGCCGTTGACTTGACCCTGTCTTTGTATGACCATGCATATAAATAAATGCTTGCATTTGGATCCCCAGTCATTACATGGGGCTCTCAATAGGCATAATGGTTTTTATACAGTACAGACTGTATGTGCTATTGCCCTACACTGATCATATGTCACGATTGAGGAGACGAGAGGCGTGCGGATTTACGTGCAAGCTGTTTAATAAACAAACAAAGAGTACAAACGGGCAGGGTCAATGATGGCAAAACAACAATGGCAAAGGCAGAGCAAAAGAGTAGTCAAAGTCCAGGCGAGAGTCGGTAACAGTAAATCCAATTAACAAGACAGTAGAATACTAAACACAAAACAAAATACAAGAACCACGGGCCTGTTCCATAAACCAAGATTAGAGTATAAGCCAGGCTTATTTCAGTTAGTCTGACTTATTGCCAGTTAATTTGTATTAAAATAAGTCAGGCTATCTGCCGTAAGCCTGGCTTACTGTATATGCTAAACTTGTTTTATGGAACAGGCCCATGGTTAACAGTGCAATAGACCGTGGAGGAAAAACAAACAGACTGGTATAATACAAATGAAAGTAGGTTAAGGGGTGGAGCAAACAATGAAGTACCTAGACAACAAATGAGTGGGCGGAGACATGAGTTCATTGATGAGAGTCCATGAATGAAAACAGAGTTTGCTGGGCACTGAAGTGCCATCACCTGATCTGGGCTGGCACTTTCAGCTAACTGTGACACCATAAACCTAAACCTACGCCTTTGGTAAAACTATGTGCATTTTTTAGATTTTTTTTAAGCTATTTGAATTATTGGGACACTGAAAATGTCCTCATAAATCACCTTCATATTGTAATACCTATGTCATATACATCATTATACAACTTTGTGTACTCATAAACCACATAAACATGCACATACAGTGAATATATGAAGAGTTTATTTGCAAAATAATGTTTTTCATATTTATTTCAGTTTGAGTTATTGAGTTAAAACATCCATAGTCACCTAAATAATTATTATGAATGGAAAAAGAGTTTAGTTGCCCAGAGTCCTAAGTGGGTTACATGTGACAGTATTTTCCCTTTAGACCTAATGTGACATAAAGCCCTCCCACATTTCAGCACAGGTCACTTACCACCACAGTTTTGAAAAATATGAAGTAATTAGCATTTTTGCACTGTCTGCAGTCTAGCCACTTCTGTCCAATTATGAGATTATCAAAACCTCACCTCACCTCACCTCACCCTAACGCACACAACCATTTACACTTCCATGCAATAGCACTCTCAAAAAAATATTTTGTGAGCTCATAATGCAGTAATTTCTGATTGTAATACATAAATAATTGAAAGACAGTTTGTTCTTAGAAATACATATTAATTGGATTCATAATTAAAATGTATTAGGAAAAAAGCAGCAAACCACAAAATGGCTTTTCAGTTAGCCTAATGCTAACCCTACCACAAATACAAATGTTCGAAAATTCAGCTTGGAGGTTCTCAGCTACTTTCTTGATTATAAGGTGTTAAATAAACAGACCAACAGTGATCGATGTAAGTCAGTTTAAGGTGCTTTATAGATTAATGAATGCTGAAAGTCTCCCCTAATGAGTCTGTAATCTTTTTCTCAGTCCATCAGTCTTATTGAGGGTGGCAACCCTTCGCGGAGCCTGGAAAACGTGTGCCGCTGGGCAGTCATCCAACAGAAAGAGGACCCAGAGCACTCCGAGCATCACGACCATGCCATCTTCTTGACCCGGCAAGGCTTTGGCCCCACCGGCATGCAAGGTTTAACCTTTGGTCTTTGACATACCTCTGACTTTCAAACATTTTCAACCTTGTCATGTCCTTTAGCGTTTTTCACACATGAAAACGAACATCTTACATATGTTCATACCGTGAAAAAGGTCAGTCTTTTTCTCGCTCCCTGTCTAATACTCCCTTGCAGTCCCCACAGAATTCTGTCAGCACCTCATCAATGCTGTACGAAATACCGGCCTGACAGAATGCTGATTGCTACAAGCCATTCTCTGGACAGATTGTAGATTGGAAAAGGGGTTCACAGCGTTGGAAAAGGATAGCAGAGAGACATGAAAGCGCACTTACATAAGCATAAAGGAAAAAGGGATTTTGTTGTCCAAGGCTGGAGGCGGCTGCTGAAGCAGCAGTCCTCTCAGAGCATATCTCCTTCAGCACTGACAAAGTTCACACAGTGCACATTTAACATCTATTCAACCTGACAGGAAAACTCTAGCTTTTCCTGAGAAGAGCACTGATCTCAGCACGAAGTGTTTATGCTGTCACTGCTACTCTCACATTTCTTTATCATGCTACTGTATTTATTCACAGCCCTCGTTAATCATCTGAAAAGAGCTCTTTGGCCTCTCCATCTACCTGTAATGCATTCAGTGTCTGGCAGTGGCGATACTGAGCTAATCACAGCTCATGTGCTTTATTGGCTTATTGACACCAGATATGAATGTAGCTTCAGAGCTGAGATCTTCAGTCGTGCATCTGTCACAGTTTTGTAGGCATGCATCAAAGGATTGTTTCATTCTTAGCGGTGCATGGTGCTTGTGATTGAACAAACATAGCCAAAGTCCCTGCGGTCTGATACCAGTCACATTATACTGTTGCACACAGAGTACTGCACAAAAAAGGTCTTTTTTTAAAGCATCCAAGCTATGCTTCTTGCTTTGAATTATAATGCAATTTTCAGTGCCACTTGAGCATTCAAAGACTTTTTTTTACTTTTGGGGTTTTAGCTTTAGTGTATTCAAACATTTGAATTTTTATTCTGTGGAACATTGAAGAAGAATGTTTCAGTTTTTTTGTTGTTGTTTTTTTGTGGTTGGTAGGGTCCAATTCTCTTTAGACTCCAACGTTCTTGAGACCATGTTACACAGAATGAAGTGAATGAATGACTGAATGAAGACGACACAGTGTTTTATTTTTGGGAACTAAATATATTGATTTGACAACTCCCAAATTCAGGCCTTTTTGTTCAACCAGTGTTTCTGTGTTTTTGACCAGAATGCCAAATTAAAAACCACCACACACATCCAAAACACTAAACACATCAGATTGCCATTTGCCAAAAAAGTCCTATTACAAACTGAGAAATCTCACATCACTCTTGCCTTCTATCTGAATTTCATATATTTATATGTTTGATTGACACTGGTTTGTCATTGATTGCTCTTGACTGCATGCCAGATTGTGAGTAGGTTATAACAACTGCACACTTCACTGTATTATAATAGAACAAAGTGGCTGTGTTTGTTTAACACAAAGAATTATGGTGTTATGACAGATGGCAGGTCATATTGTTTTAGCACATACGGTTCTCTCCCCTCTAATAATGTTATTTCAAACATTCTCAAATTACTGAGAAATAAATACATAATTACAGAAAAATACAATTTATATTGTTAGTAATATTTCAAGAAGAACACTTGCTGTATTTTACTTGTTATTCATAGATCGTTTTTTAGGAAAATATTTTTTAAATCACTTTCTTTGTGCATCTCTCAATTATTTTTATAGCATTTTGTTCTGTCTTACCACTACAATAAAATAAATAAGGACGTAAATAAAAAAAGGCATGTATGTATGTCATATTACTGAGAGTTATAGAGTGACAGCTAATTTTTATATGCATATATCAGAATTTTATCTTATTTTTTTTACCTTCCAAATAACAATATCTGCATCAAATTGCATATTTTTTTTCCAATTGGCCATTTTGTATTGAGTATGAGCAATCATACTCTAAAAACTGTAAAAAGCTGAAGTATCAAATATGATTAATATCAGTCTGAATATTTGTCTGAATTTATTTATTGTTTTGTATGTCAGGCTTTACAGGGCAATTACATGTCATATATCCAGAGACCACACTAATATAAATCAAAGAAACCAAAAAATGGTCTAATTCTGATGGACAGCTCTTTACAGAGTTGTCATCTTCACTCTGCAAAAGCATTGACAATACACCAAGCAGCAAGCTGTCAGAATATAGACCCAAGTTATGACAAAATAAATAAACCCTAGTAACTGTTTCATCCTCTCTGTCTGTCTCTGTCACTCACTCACTCTCAGGATATGCCCCTGTCACCGGGATGTGCCACCCTGTCCGCAGCTGCACCCTTAATCATGAAGACGGCTTCTCTTCTGCCTTTGTTGTAGCCCATGAGACAGGACATGTGTAGGTTTTTAAACATGACCAGGTGCTTTTCAGCCTTTTCAGATTGCTGTTAGCTTTTTTAGCAGTAAAATGTTTTGATTTTGTGGTTTCTTATTTTTTATTCAAAAAAGTTTTGATACTGATTTTCTAAACCACTGGTAGCCTAATGCATGTTTTTAGATACATTCCTATAACTAATGTAATTTAATGATTTCAAGGTAAGGACTTTATTCAAAGTAATACAGTGGAAATAAAAAACATTCAACGTCTCATACAAGTGAACTTATTCTTTGAGGATATGATATAATTAAGAAAATGTGAGTAATCTAGATAGTACTTAATTCTTACTTTCATCCTTGATAAAAAAAGCAGTCTCTTACTGTATATTGTTCAAAATATCCATCCTGTTAATTTTGGAGCTCACGCTTAAGAGTCCTTGCGGCTTTAGGAAGCCTAATCAGCTTTGTCACATCTGTTCTGTGGGTTTAAATTTCTCATTGACAACAGTTCCTTAAAGTCTGTAGGCATCTAACATTCAAAATGGTTCCAGAAAAAACTCTCCACCTACACAGAGATTAGTCAGTGAGTCAACCTTTTCTTTCTTCTTCTTCATATTGAAACTATTGAGGACTTTATCCTCTCAGAACATCTTTCCTATCGGTCTTATCTTTCATTCATATTAAGTTTTCTTTGCATACTTGAAAAAATTTGGTAAACCATCATTGCTCTACAGCATTTTACCCTCATCCTTTGATTTAGTTTGGCATTAGCACAGACAGAAATAACATTTATTTAATTCAAAGCGAGATGTCAGTGCCTCAGAGATCGCCTTTTTCTGGCAGATAGCCACATATAATTGATTGCCTCTCAAGCCTCTGGCCGTCATGTTGTCATATCAATCCCTGCACAAACTTATCCATCTGTTTGACATTTGTGATATACAGTGCCCTCCACTAATATTGGCATCCTTGGTAAATCTGAGCAAAGGTAGCTGTGAAAATAAATCTGCCTTGTTTATCATTTTGATCTTTCATTCAAAAAGATCCAAACTACCATTGAAGTAAAACAAATGAAAGTGGGCAGAAAAACTCATGATGAAATAAGTGTTTACCTCACTCATTTTCTGCAGGGTTCAGGTTCAGTGCTCAGTGACTAATTATTGTGTTTATTTTGATGTTTGTTTTGGATTATTGTCCCAATGGAAGACCCAACCATGGCATATTCTAAGATTTCTAACAGAGTCAGTGAATTATTGATTTTTATCTGTTGGTATTTGATAGAATCCATAATCCCATGTGTCTAAACAAGATGTCCAGGACCTCCAGCTGAAAAATAGACCCACAACACCAAAAACACAACAGTATACTTAATTGTACACATGGAACACTTTTTATCCCTGTGTTCATCAAACAGAATTTTTTGTTTCATCTGATCATAGAAGCCAGTCCCATTTGTAGTTCCAGTCCTCTCTGACAACTGAACATGCTGGAGTTTGTTTTTGGATGAGCCAGGAGAATTTTTCTTAAACCCTCCCAAACAACATGTGCTGATGTAGGGGCTGATTGACTGTTTGCAATTCTTCAGCTGTGGTTCCGGAAGAGTCTTCAGCCACTCAAACTCTTCTCAGTGCACATTAGGACGATAGAGACACTGTCACACTGTAGCCGCACTTCTCGCTGGACAAAGAAGGCAGGGAGACACGGGATGAATCAAACATGAACATTTAATAATAATCCAGGAACATAGGAGCGAGACAGCAGGCACAAACGCGATGACATTGAACATTCAACGAGCGACAGGGAAAAACTCAAAAGACGGCTTAAATGCAACATTAAATCAAAGACATAATACAAAACACCTGGAAACACGGCTGGCAGGGAGTGAAACTCTATTGAGAAGGGTGGGGTCACAAAGAAGGCACAGCACGTAGAAGAAAAGGAAAACAAAAACAAAACAGCACATGGAAACGAGACAACATGACAGACACACATCCTCTTCCAGGCAGTTTACTAACATTGTATGTTGATTGGAAATTATTAATTATTTCCCTGATAGTGGAAATGGTCATTTTCACTGCTCTAGCTCTTCTCTTAAAGCAACCTCGCTATTTTGTGAAGCTCAATTACCTTTTGCAGCATACTGTATAAGACATATATACTTTTTTCTCATTGTGTTGATGATTAAGGGATTTTAGGCTTTGCTTTCACTCCTAAATATATTTCTGTGAAACAGGAAGCCAGGGCTATTTTCATGTTCATAATCACCTTGGAGTGCTCAAAATTGTAAATATATGAATGGGAATATACTATACTAATATTTTAAATTAAAAAATTTAGAGGTGCCAGAAATTGTGGCTAACATGAGAAAAACATTTCATTAGAAGAATTTCTCCCTTTTTTCAGTTGTTTTAATTTTAATGGTAGGTTAGATTTTTTGAATGAAAGATCAAAAGGATAAACAGTGCAGATTTATTTTTACAACCCAATATTCAACCCAAGACTCCCAATATTAGTGGAGGGCACTAAAAGAGTAAAAATTCTCATAAAAAATTCTCAAACCTACAGATTGTACTAAATCAATAAGATTTGAAAAAACATTAATTAAGGATGCATTGAACTGATCAAAAGTGACAGAAATGTCATAGCAATGAAAACATCTTATAAATGCAGTAATGTTAAAGGAATTGTGAAAAAGGTGTTATGGTAGCCACAAAACTCTTAATCAGCATATCAGCATAATAATAATTAGAAATGTTTCTGAAGCAGCAAAGCAGCATATTAAATACAATAATTACAATAACATTTTTATTACTAATTCTACTGTAGTTTTGATTAAATAAACGTAGCTTTGGAGAGGACTTCCTGCTGCAGTGTTGCAAAAATGACCAAAAGACAAAATGTTACAGCTAGTTAGCCAAAAGATGTATTGCTTTATCGTGTCTCGCATGGTTAGGTCACAGTGTCACATTGTAACTTCATACCCACTTATAAAGCAGGGGGGCGCTGGAAGTGTGTGCCTTACATAGATATAACTATGCTAATTGGAGTAGAAAATGTTACTTCTAGTCATTGCTGCACTCAAATGTTCCTGCTTACCATAATCATGCCTTGTCTGTAGGCTGGGAATGGAGCATGACGGTCAGGGCAACCGCTGCGGTGACGAAACAGCCATGGGAAGTGTCATGGCCCCTCTGGTGCAAGCAGCCTTCCACCGCTACCACTGGTCAATGTGCAGTGGGCAAGAGCTGAAGAGATACATTCAGTGAGTTCACACTTTTCTTTTCTCATACCTCACTGTTTTATCTAAAAACTGGAAGGCCTTACACTTATGTGCATGTTTTAAACAGAAATGTGTCTCTTCACACATATGCCTATCATGTTTATTGCTGGTGGGTTACTTGAGAGAGTAAATATTGGCCCTTGTTTTGATTGTAGCACTGCTTTGTTTGGTGTCACCTTAGGGTCAGTTGACTGTTTGTTTACCTGAATTACAGTCACCAATAGGTCGCTTGCTGCGAGAGAGTAGAATGGCGAGATCAAAGGGCTTTAATTTAACTGGTCAGAAGATTGTTGTGGTATCTTAGCTGTGGTATTTTAGTTTACAGGCAACGTGACCAAAAGGGATTAACTCTAATGCAACCCATAATTGCTGCTTTTGGCCATGAAGATTATGGTGTTTGCTCCATTGCTCTATCAGCATATTAACTACATTGTGCAATGGTTTTGTTTTTATAAGATGTGCTTTAGAAATGTGTTCAAGCTTTTTTTATTTAATTTTGCTTTAAAAGCTTTAAAGTCATAGTGAGACGATTTAGAAATAACATGGCATATTTTGAACAGATAACAGTTTCATCTGCATGGCTATGTTTGCTGAAAAAACACACGCACACACAAAAATTGACATTCACGGTTTGTTTCACAGGCCAATATGCTGTGTTCTGCACCTGGGACACTCTGAAGTAATTATTTATTTACTAAATAATGTGAAAAGATTGTACACATAAAAATGTATAATTTTGTATAATTTACTCAACCACATGGTATCTTATCTGCAGTGTTGTGCAAGTTACTTCCAAACTGTAATATATTATATATTGTTATTTAAAAGTAATGCCTTACATTACAATATTACTGATTCAAAATTGTAATGCGTTACATGACTTCTGTATTACTTTTGAGTTATTTTCACCAAAATAACTAGACAGCATGCTGTCAGCGAAGCTGAAGAGTTCTGCATTCAAATACACACAATAGACTAAAGCTTGTCTCAGCATCAGCAATAGTATCATTACCAGGAATACTGAAAAAAGTAGGAAGATATTTACTGTAAATTATTTTGGTTTTCTGAATCCGTGGCACAAAGGCATGAATTTCCTGACTCGCCATCTCCTCTGATGCACCTTAGGTCATCTTTATGGATTAAAATTATAATGAAATGAAAAATGCACATATAAATTATAATTGTGTTTTCTATATCTTTTTTTATTTTGTTAAGTTGTCATTTAAAGCTTTTTTAATTCATGTTTTTTTTCGCTGAGTTTTGGTTTTTGTGATTTATTTTAATTTTTTTTCGTGGACACACAAATAAAAGTAGACACTTAATAGTTTTGAATGAGTTATTACTCTTACCTTTAGCCTATGAAAAATTGTGTCGTCTACCTTTTTGTTTCCACTGGGAAAAAAGGCAAATGGTTGCATTGGTTACTCCTTACAAAGTGAATATACCATCCCACATGTGTTATTACAGCGAAGGTTTAACGTTTAAATAGGGCTATATGCTTGAAATGTTTTATTTTATTTTAGGCAAGTTGTGATGATTTGAAAAGGTTAAATTGATTAAAAAAATGAAAACTTATATTTAATGAACAAAAAAAATGCTCCAAGCTTTTTTCTAAAGTAACTTAATAAAAAAAACTAAACTAAATATTATTATTTTGCCATTATACAAAAATCTGAACTATTTTAATAGCTGATGAGCTGTTTTGGTAGAAGGACCACTGTCCAGTGCGAGCCGGGCGGAGTAATTAGCCTCTAGGCTGAAATAATTCCCACTGTTGGGTCAGTAGCCTCGAGACACTTCTGTAAAACCTGCCCTAAATAGGCCTTCACTTGACCGCTTCACACATACAAGGCTATGCCAACGAGAGAGAGATGAATTAAATATATCACTCTTCACATACTGTATATATTAGAAGCTGTCCTTTAGTTTTCAATTACAAACACATGGATAATAACTGACCACGAACAGAAAATAGAGCAGACTTGCGGCATTTTCTATACATTAATGTGGTGTCTTGCTGTTTTTTGTAACGCATGCATTACTGAACATGTACCGAGTAAAATATTTATGAAACTTGATTAGTAATGCCTTACACTACTGCGTTACAGCAAAAAGTAATATATTACAGTAATATTGTAACGAGTTTGCTCTTCTCTCGGTTGACCTGAAGACCCAAATGGCTGAGTTCCCGTAGCACCAGGTCCCCGTGCAGATCCCTCGAGTGAGCTATTATTTGCCAGTCGTCGAGAGAGTTGAGAATGCGGATGCCCATCTGCCACAGAGGATAGAGGGCACCCTCCGCAACCTTTGTGAAGACATGGGGAGAGAGGGACAGGCCAAAGGGTAGGACCTTGTACTGATATGCTCGACCCTCGAAAGCAAAGCGCAGAAGGGGTCTGTGTCGAGGCAAGATCGAGTCATGAATGTACCGATTACTAGCCTTG
>JAUCMT010000134.1:2028114-2043523 GCA_032357475.1 Enteromius thamalakanensis
AGTTGTAGTAGTGCGTAGTAGTGATCGTGAAGTGTAGCTGCAAATTCAATGTCCTGCTTAAACTCCCAGACCCAATCAATAGCTCACAATCATGACACCACACCCCATTTTTATAGCATCTAATAACTAATAAATTACTAATTAAAAAGCAAATGTATTAGAAAAATTAACACTTAAACATACATTAGCATGTTAAGAACTACTTAAAATGACAGAAAATATCTTTGGAAAATATTTATTTGAAATGTAATTTGGTTTTTTACTTTTTTACTTTGTCTCAAGTTCTATTAGATTATAGAAAAAGCAGGGTTTATTACTGCTCAATGGGGTGACTGAGATTCTTTGGCTTCACTTTTCAAGACTTGTGCAAAGCACATCTTTGTCATTTTTCAAGCCGAATGGTTCATTAAAAGTTCTTTAAAAAGTTAGAATGTACAATTCTATCTTGATCAGAATTTAAATACTGACATATGCAATGTGACTGTGAGGGAAAGAGAGACGATAGGAGTACGGTGTACATTTTAGGACATCCTCAGACCTCAGTCATAAAAGATTGACAGAGATTAAATGTCATCTTTTGTGTCTGTTCTGTCCTGGTCTTCCCCGTCCTTTGTACCTTTGGTTTAGTCCTGTCCTGTCTTGATTTGGTTTCTCCCTGTAATTATGTTTTCATTTGTTCATTTCGTACTCCTGTGTTTATCCAGCTGCCCTTACCTTTCCTCATCAGTTTTCTTGTATTTAAGCCCTTTGTCTTTCAGTTCTGAATATCCATTTATAGGGTAAAGCTATGTGATGTAAGTGACGTGTACTGCCTTGCATCGCCACATGCACCGCATTCGTTACATTAAAGATTAAAGGCATCAGAAAAAATGTCCCCGATGTTTGCCCTATGCCTGATTGTACGAGACTTTATACTGTTGTGTTTCACAGTTTTGTTGCCATTTATTTATCTATGACAGCCCTAAACCAGCCAAAATCATTCAGCAAAATATTCTTTATCAATATTGCCCATTATTCTTTAATTTCAGGCCCCAGAAGAAGAAAAAACTTAGAAAAAAGTTATTTTAATAAGCCACTTTTATATGAACTAAAAACTAATTTTCCAATCAGTGTGTAAAATTAGCACCCCAAAATTATTCTTATTATTATTTTTACAAAAGCGACCACTGATTGTCATATAATTTATATACACAGGCACACACACGTCTGTTTTTGTGAAAAGTGGGGACATAGGTATAATGGTTTTTAAACTGTATGTGCTATTGCTCTACACCAACCCTACACCTAACCCTAACCACTACAGGAAAGTTTGTGCATTTTTAGATTTTTAAAAAACCTAATTCTGTGTGATTTATAAGCATTTTGAAAAGTGGGGACATAGGGTAATATCCTGAAGTCACCTTTTCCTTGTAATACCTGTCATACCCATTTACAAATTTATGTCCTTATTTGTCACAAAATGTGCACACACACACACACACACACACACACACACAGTCACAAATAGCTGATATAATGCCAAATACCAAACATAATTTACAACGATAAATTCACAGTAAAAATAGTTATAATATTAAAGGAATTATATGTACTAACTATATTATAAATGCATTACTAACTTTTATTGTGCTAAAATGCTGTGTGTGAAAAAAGAAGATCCACAAAGACACATCTGAGTAAGAAATGAGCTGTAGTATTTATTTTTCCTAAAACAATTGGAACACATGCTATCTGTACCGATATGGAATCTATCATTCAATGTAATAGTTGTACACAGATTTTTTTTCATTCCTTGTAACAATCTAAAAATGTTTTCCAGGTTCAAACCCAAAGTTGATCACATTTTCGCCCACATGTACACTGGAATACCTGAGTGAATTAAGAAGATGATTGGTCAAAGTAACTACTGTTGTCTTTAGGCTGATGAATAGCAGAACTGTACAGGCCGTTCCTTATTCCTAAACCAACAATCAGCTCTGAACATTTTAATAACCAATCACGTGGCAAGGACCCAAAACAATTCTTTTCGCAGCTATAGTAAACAATAATTCACCCATTTCAATATTATTGTCAGTAATACCCTGAGCTTCTTTTGTAGACTAAGGCCAGCCGGTTGCAATTCCAGCTTCTGGCTCTTCTCAGTGGCTCTGGGAGAAAACTGCTATTTTTTACTTGGAAACACTAGCGGCTGGCTGTGGACTTGGCCAGAGCACAGGCAGGCCTGCTTTCCATGAGACACTGTGCGCTGAAGTTGTTCCTATGTTCAGCTAATCTGTTTGGGCAAAGCCCAGAAATGCAGCATACACATTAGACTGAAGTGATACTATCAGGGTGCTTTATCATACTGAGACAAGAGGCAGCTAGAAGTTTTTACTACTATTATACATCTGCTCGGGTTCCACAGTTAATTTGGGGTAAAGCCTCTGTGTAATATTCTCAAGGCACAATAAGCTTGTTACTCGACGTTGATTTGACTTCACTTTCCTTCTAAAGAAGCACAGAGCATTGTATGTGCTAGACCTGGACTTCAATCCCGTACAGCTTGTATTTAATCAAGTATTTCAAATAACAATTACACAGACATTTCTAAAAACAAACAAACAAACAAACAAACAAACGTATCTTACATATCTACAGTTGGATGCGTAATTGGTGCGATAATGTAACTAATACAACAGCAAGCACTATATTACATATAGTATATCATCACTGAATACAGAGGCTATATTTAGACGTGTTTATATAAATATAGATATACATAGATTTATATGTACATGTTTTATATTCAAATGCTGCATGAAGCATAAAATAAATAAACAAGGTGATCAAATCTTAAAGGTTTAGTTCATTACAAAATAAAAATTGTTTTCTGAATTACTCATCCTCATGTTGTTCCAAACTCATAAGACCTTTGTTTATCTTCAGAACACAAATTAAGATTATATCAGATGTCCATGTGGCTCAACTTCACTTTTGCAACGCTCTGAGAATACTTTGTTTTTGCGCAAAATAAACAAAAATAACAATTTAATTAACAATTCTTTTCCCCCCGAGTTACATTTTCCGTCATTTAACTTATTTGATGTAATAAGCCTTGTTTATGTTTGGGGGCGTGAATGTAATCTGCGGTTGTTTACGTTTAGGGGAAAGCATGGAAGACGTAACTCGGGAGAGAAGAACGATTAAGTTGTTATTTTTGTCTTTGCTCAGAAAAGTATTTTCGTAGCGTCACCAAACTGAAGTTGAGCTACTGATGTCACATCCTGTTTTACCGATATTTTTACTATGTTTCTGGACCTGGATCATTTCAATTATGTTGCTCTCCATGGAGGTTCAGAGAGGTCTCAGATTTCATCAAAAATATTTTAATTTGTGTTTAAAGATGACAAAAGGTCTTACGTGTTTGGAATGACATGAGGGTGAGTAATTAAGGACATAATTTTCATTTTGTGGTGAACTAACCCCTTAAGGAAGATAAGATTTGCAAAATAGAGATGCTGTATTAGAAAAAAAAAAGCAATTCTATAAAATGAACAATCTGGAGTATCAAAAAAGCTGCACCACATTTACCCTGTACAGTTTGGGAGAGTTGGAATGACTGTGGAGGAGTGAGGGTGGATGGGTTGAGTTAAGAGGTCTGCTGAGTCTGTGAAGTGAGGGATTGGGGTGTCATGGTCAGTTTAGGTGATCTTGCTATTTCACCTCCTAATGTCGCTGAACTTTAAGTCTTCCTGCTCGGCGGGACCGGCGTCTAAACTGGCGCGCCGTGGGCTTTGGCTCCGGCTTCTCACGTGGGAACTGAAGCCGATCTTGCCCGGTTTGTCCTTGTCTCCTGCTCGAGCGCTCTTGTGGTGCTCAGTGTCTGAATGAGAAGAAAGTGGCGGGCGTCGCTCGAGGCCGGCTGACGCTGGGGCAGAGGTGATGGAGGTACAGATGCTCAGGCTGTCACACAGAGCGCCCCAGTTCTGCTCGCACTGCAGACGCACACTCCTCGTAATGGCTTCCTTCACCTCCTCTCCACAGCTCAGCAGGATGTTCACCAGCTCGACGTATGGCCTAAGAAAGCGGATGATAGCGGTCAGGTCTCGAAATCAATAGCTTCCTCAGTTAAAGGGTTAGTTTACCCCAAAAATAAAATTTTATCATTAATTACTCACCCTGATATTGTTCCAAACCTATAAGACCTTCGTTCATCTTCGGAACACAAATTAAGATGTTTTTGATGACATTAGAGAGACATCTGACCTTTCATAGACACAACACAGCTGAAGTGATTCCAGATCCAAAAGCATGGTAAAAACATTGGTAAAACAATGCATGTGACATTACTGGCATTTCACTTCAAGAATATTTTTTTGACCAACGAATTGGGATCACGCTTCGTGAGATATCCACTTCGAGTGTATTATAACACGCATAAGAAAATTGGCATGTGCTGATTGCATCCAGCTGTAGCTGATCCTATCCTGAATATAAATGAGCAACTAGTGCAGCGCATATTCAGCTTTTGGCTGAGGAGCCGAGCATGCACAACGTTCAGCTCCCTCTCCTGCTTGGTTGGTTAGTGGTTGGTATGACTATTTGAGACGGGACATGACGACTACGCTCCCCTCTTCAGGAAACAAGGGTTACATACCTAGATGTTCCCTTTCCGTCAGTCACTCCGAGTCATGTCAGATATGACAGACAAACTGGGATCCCTGTTCCTCCACATCTGGATGCCGAGGGGAAGGAGGAACTCAACAGGGTCTACTGTATGGACCCTCTGGAGAAGTTGACAAGCCGACCCAAAACCGGGCCTCTCAGTGCCTCAACCTGTTTGAGGTGAGAACACAGGAGGATACCGGTTCCACACGAAGGCTATAGAATCTAGCTACTGTGTTAGTGGTTGACCAGCCCGCAGCTCTACAAATATCTGCCAGCGAGGCACCACGTGCCAGCACCCAGGGCGATGCCGCACTCCTTGTTGAGTGGCCTCTTGATGGAGGCCAGTGCAAACAGGGGCCTTCATTGATAGAAACGTCAGGTCAACTGCTGCAGGTTCAAAAGGGGCCTGTTGCAGTGCTCTTAGCACTAGAGACAGGTCCCAAGAGGGTACAGTGGGCGGCCGTGGATAATTCAACCTTATGGCCCCCCCGAGGGACTTAATGATTAGGTCATGCTTACCAACAGACCTCCCATCTATGAGGTTGGGGTTTGCAGTGATTCCAGCCACATAAACTTTAAAGGGTGGAGGGAGACAGCCTTTGCTACAACCCCTGCTGCAGGAATAAAAGCACGACTCTGATCGGGCATCTCCGGGGGTCAAGAACACCACTTGATGAACAGGTTCCAATTCAAAGCATAGGTACATCTCATGAATGGAGCTCTCGCTGAAGATATGGTGTCAACTACCCCACCTCCGACAGGTATGTCACCTAGAACCTCCACCAAGGGGTGCCCCATCGCTGAGTCAGCTTGTCGACTGGCTGGTTGTGCATGCCTGGAATGGGAATGGCTCGAAGCGACCTCTTATGCTTCCAACTCCAGAAGAAGAGGTGGCGGACAGGTTGCGAAATGCGATGAGAGCGCAGACCACCTTGTCGATTGATGTACTCAACAGTCGTTGTCTTGTCTGTACGGACCAACACATGCTTGCCCCAAATGTCCCGGTGGTGGAGGCATCTGTGAACACCACAGCATGCCTGGAGACCTGCTCCAGGGAGAAATAAGAGGTCTGACCACAGCGTGAAGGTTTGGCGGCAGGCCGGTGTCACTTGGACACGGTGAGAGCCACACCCACCTCAGAACTCGGCTGTGACTGCCGCTTTTGCTGCCATGTGCCCTAGGAGCCTCTGAAAATATTCAGTGGGATCGCCGTCCTGCCATTAAACATATTCAAGCCGTTCAACACCGAAAGCACGTTCCAGGGTGAGGAGTGCTGTTTGTTTGACTGAATCTAACTCCATACTGAGAAAAGAGATCCTCTGTGTTGGACAGAGTTTGCTCTTTTCCCAGTTGACCCAAAGCCCCACCAGGCTGAGGTGTTGTAATCCCAAATCCCCTCAAAGATGCGTTTCTGCATCAAGATCTTGACCGGGAGCCTCTGAAGTGCTCTGTTCAAAACTCGCAAATCAAGGTTTGGCTGTAACCCACTTTAATGGCTGTAAAATCCTATATTCATATCGGCTTTATCGTGGAGCTGCATTATTGGGACCAGCTTTATCGCGTCCTTTGCTAGAATGACCGCAAACTGCGCACTCAAGACAGGGGTTTACGCAATGTTTACTGACATGATGCAGACTCTTGAACTTGGGGGGATACCGGGCGAACTGAATCGCATTACCGAGTCGAATAGTCCGGAAAAGCCAACTAAATGGAATGGAAAGCTTCATTCAAGCTTCACCGAGCTGGCGCCACTAACAGGACCACCAGCGTGCCTGCAGATGGGCAGCGAAGGGGGACACAGGGACCTAGCTCGGGTGTCTCATAGTCGGTCCGAAGCAGGGTCTCTTACTTGTGTTCCGGCAGAAGTGAAGGGGCCTGGATGGGCGGGTGCTGTCTAGAGGCTGCTGTGTTGGCTGCACAGGAGCGGGGGTGGCAGCAGGGGGCACTGACTGATGCGTAGCTGTTAGTGCCGGGTATAGACAGCAGCTGCACAGGATCTCCCTGCCCAGCGGTAGCAGCGCTAGCAACTGCTTCACTGAGAGGACTCCCATATTCCCCCTAGCTGCACCGCTGTCAAGGCAACAACCGCATCCAGAAACACATGGGTGGAAGGGCGTCTTTAAAAAGACGTTCCACCCATGAGCTACTCTTTTAGAAAAGCTATTTTAGTGTGCTGAGGCGCACTGGGGAGACAGCCACTTGCACACAAACAGTGGGGTAGTGAAACCTGATGTGGCAACCCACTCGACACAGGAACAACCACTGCTGACGACGCCGTCACACCAGCCACTAACCAAGCAGAAGAGGGAGCTGAACATTGTGCATGCCTGGCTCCGAAGCAAAAAGTTAAATTTGCGCTGTACCAGCTGCTCATGCAATCTGGATGCAATCAGAGCCAATGTTCATTGGCGTGTTTTAACACACTCGAAGTGGATTGGACTGAAAGGGAATAACAGAAAATAACAGAATTAACTTATAATTTACCATTCTTTTCCCCTGAGTTACATTTTCCGCCATTATAGAGAGTACAACACTTATGTGCAGTTTCCCCTAGGCTTAAACAATGCTTATCGTCGTCCTGACTACAGAGACCGTCTCTAAATTTGATAAATAAAGTTTAATTCTCGTCATTATACATTACCATCACTCTGTTCTTCTACTTGATAATGTTCAGAGCTTTGCGACAATCTGTATTTTTAAAAGCGCTATATAAATAAAAGTGACTTGACTTCATGCGCTAGCTTTCCCACCGAACGTAAACAGCGCAGATTATGTCAACTACGTTCTTACGAACTCTCTAAAATGGCGGAAGATGTAACTCGGAGGGAAAAGAAATTTGTTTTCTTTGGTCAAAAAAATACTCTCTTATTGTCACAAAACAGAAGTTGAGCCACTGTTTTACCAATGTATTTACTAATTTTCTGGATCATTTCAGTTGTATTGCTGTCTATGGAGGGTCAGATAACTGCAAGGTAGCATTTATTTAATCAAAAATACAGGGGAAAAGCAATATTGTGAAATATTTTTACAATTTAAAATAATGGGTTTCTATTTGAATATACTTTAAAACATAATTTATTTTTGTGATGCGCAGCTGAATTTCCAGTCTAAAGTGACACATGATCCTTCAGAAATCATTCTAACATGCTGATTTATTAGTAGAATATCAATGTTGGCATAGTTGGGATGGCAAATATTTTTTGGAAATATTTTGGAAACTGCAATACTTTTTTTCAGGATTCTTTAATGAATAAAAATTCAAAAAGAGCAGCATTTATTTAAAAAAACATATTTTCTAACAGTATAAATCTTTGCCCTCACTTCTTATCAGTTTAACACATCCTAGCTAAATAAAAGTTTGAATTTCTTTCAAATAAAAAAAAGAATAAAAATGTATTGACCCCAAACCTTTGAATGGTAGTGTATATTGTTAGAAATAATTTCTATGTAAAATAAACATATTAAACAAACAAACATATTTTTTATTTTTACATTTTATTCAAGAATTCCAGTACTGATAATAAATCAGCATGTTAGAATGATTTCTGAAGGATCATGTGATACTGAAGACTGGAGTAATGACGCTAAAAATTCAGCTTTGCATCACAGGAATAAATTAGATGATGTATATTAAAATTGTTATTTTACATTGTCATAATATTTTACAATATTACATTTCTTATTGTATTTTTCAAATCATAAGAACATAAGCAACATCTTTAAAAAATATTACCAATCTTACTGTTTCCAAACTTTGAATGGTAGTATATATATATATATATATATAGGTTAGAGCACCCTAATTTAAGTAGCACCCTCAGTGATTAGATTCTGGAGCTGAGTCTGGGTCAGTCACAGTTAAAGTGAAGTAAAAGTTTGCCAGCACTGCTCCTCTACTTCTTCAAAATGACATTCGGTTATGAATAATCATAAAATGGTATTATTTTGTAAACAAACAAGCTTGAAAATAGGCTTGATGTGATTACTGCACTGATCTATATATAATGACTGGATCGCTCATTGCACTCTAAACTGCCGTCAGGCAGGGAAGCCACCGGAAGTGTTCAATCCGCCATCTTACTATTCCCTACCGACAGAGGGCTCCAACGTCTGCGCTACAGGGATTGGTAGTTCCACTTCAAAAATGACCCACTGAGCAGCCTACAAGCGTGACACGAAGTTCTCTAAAGGATGTGGCAAAACTGCACACAGGTTAAATTCAAAAAGTTTTAGAAATGTATTCATTTAAAGTGTGGAGAAAAAATGAATTAATGCATTACTGCCACCTGCTATTAACCAAGACCAGCGACATCCTATTTCCGTGGAGGGAGGAATCAATATTGAAAACACTGACTTGTTAGGTGATGTTTTCGCATTAAAGTTGTATTATTTCCTATTCATTCAATAGAATGTTTGCGAATACTAGGGAATACCAATATGGCAGCGCGGTGGCTTCACTTCTATGACGTCATGAGCTATCCAGTTCTCTATATAGTTTAGATAGGTAAACAGTATTTGATACTGAACATCAAGTATTTTTTATTTTTTTCTGACAGGTGGATCACAGAGGAGTGGGAACACTGCACCAAAACCTGTGGCACCTTGGGATACCAAATCCGTACTGTGCGCTGTGTCCAGTTCCTTCATGAAGGCACAAATCGCTCCATCCACAGCAAGTACTGCAGTGGGGAAAAGCCTGAAATCAGGAGGCCATGTAACAGAGTGCCCTGTCCAGCCCAATGGAGAGCTGGGGCCTGGTCAGAGGTATGTTTTTCTTAAGATAACATGATTTTTTGTTGCTATGAGTACAAAACTGCAAGCTGTCAAGGTTTTTTCATGTAGCATTTTGTGAAAGTGAGAAATTGGCTCAATTATATAGTTTTAAGTGTAATTGGGCTTTAAATTATTGTTTGTTATTATAGGTTACAAAATCTCATTTGAAGAATACATTTATCACATCAGATGATTTTTTTTTCTGTTGAGAAATCCCTAGAGAAAAACAAATGAGCACAAATTTTCTTTCACTTCATACCTTTTACCTTGAAATTAGAGATTACCATTCTCCCCCTCTGATAATATCCGAGGTCTGACATTTCGATAGATTTTATGTCAATATTGATTTTAAAATAAATTCACACAAAGGGATTGTTTGATGAAAGTGACCTCATTAACCAGCTCTGTCTGAATTTGAAGCTAAAACCCAGGCTATGAATGTTTCATGAGTGTTTTGATAAGCTTAAGCTAGCATGCAGCTAGTACTGTAAGCACAATCTTCTAGTGAGCAAACATATAAGGTATTGATTTTGACCCCAAGCAAATGGATTTAACACTGTGCTCTGTCTATGCTTAATGTTGTTAATTCAATCAGGATTACCATAAACTCCTACTGTAACCCAGACATTAGGTGCATAGCATCTTGAATATTCACAAAATGACACATTAATTGTCATTTTGTTTTATAAACTGTGCATTCCAGCTCAAAAATCAAAAAAGACAACGTTTACTGCAAATACAAATGCATTTATTTAACCAAAATGTAAAACAAATGTAATAAAAATGTTTGTCTTAAAAAGCAATGATTGCAACACACATTAAGAGATCTGTGTTGTTACTTATCTTTTCAGTGCTCAGTGTCCTGTGGAGAAGGTGTGGCGCGACGTCTGGTCACATGTCGTATTGGAGATCAATGCACCGGGGAGAAGCCAGAGTTGCAAAAGCCGTGCAGGCCAGGACCCTGCCATGGTAAGACAACACACCATTGCAAATCCTGAAACACAAAGCAAAGGAAAAAATCTGCACTCTTCAGGCGATTTTATGATATCTTGAATGACTGAACTGTTCCTGTTGTTCATTTAACAAATGCAAGGCTGTTGAGAGAGAATGGAAAATATTGCACAATGCACAAATTCATCTGCATTGATGACATTATTCATGGTGCTCTTAACCACAGTTAATCTCCCAGAAGGCTTTTGTGGTCTGTGAACTTCTAACCTTCTCTCTGGAGAAGCTTGTTTACCCCGTATATTTTTTTTATTTAGACTTGCGTTATTTTTGAGAAAGCTATAAATTGGGTAATTAATATAAGCTTATTAATAATGCCTATAAGCTTAAAATGAACATGAGGTTTGCCAGTGTTTTTTTATACATTTTATACAATTTTCAACATTTCTTCTTGTAATGCAGTTAAATAGACATTTATTGCAGTTTTAAACCAGCTATAAATTGTACATTTATCTTTATGTTTAATGCAACATGTTTGACTGAGATGACGTGTAGTGCCTACACACAGCTTCTTTACACACATGAAAGTCTGAATTTGTTCAAGAGAACACTACTGCTGCTCTCCTTCAATCTTTTATTGCTAACGCTCAGCTGGTCAGCATTATTTGTTACAACACAGTGTGTCATGAGTCCAGTAAGAGTTTGAGAAATCCAAAATAAATCTCAGCAGACATCACTGCCCTTTCTTTATGTCTGCTTGCATGACGCTTACCCTAGTTTCTCTTTAATGGCTTGAGCCGCACCTGGATGACATCCATCTCAGTGGAAATGGCACTCTAGCGGCACACTGCTTAACTTTTCAGCTGTGTACAGTATAAAGCCAAACACCTTAGGGAACTTGAGGCATTTTGCTGCTTTTCAGCAAAATGTGGTTAATCTGTTGACAAATAGTCTGTAATCCAACTTTAAATGAAATAGTGTTTTTCATGACTTGAATTAATTGGAAAACCTCATGACCTCTGTATTTTTGAGGGCTTTTGCTTTTGTACTGAATAGGACAATCAGAGGAGAGAAGAACGGTAGTGTAAAACTGAGGGGAAACGGTTACAAACCTGTATGTCTGACTGAGTTTATAAGATAAGATGAATAATTTCTTCAGTATTTGTTAATATAGCTGAAAAAAAAAGCTGAAATGTGGAAATATTCTGTGAGAAAAAAATTTCATTAAAAGGCACTGGCTAAAAGCCTTTTGCTTCTCTGACAGATGAGCCATGCGGAGGAGACAAGTCCATATTCTGTCAGATGGAGGTTCTGGCTCGGTATTGCTCGATACCTGGTTACAACAAGCTCTGCTGTGATTCCTGCAGTAAGCGAAGTGGCACTTTTGCTCCTCTTCTGTACGAAGCAGCTAAGACGGAGGAAGAACCTCGCTTCGATTCAGCCTCTCAACTCCTAGAGACACTCTCAGCATCTGTAAATGGAACTCTGAAAGTCCCACGGCTACACCAGCAGGGATCCTCGTCACAAGGCCAATTTTCAAAGCGGACTGCCACTCCCCCACCTCGCAAACTCAATACTGAGAACAGCAAGACTCAAAAGCGCCTCAAACTCAGCACAAGAAATCTGCCTGCAATGACGAGCCATATCTCGTGGAACGAGGATGCTGCTAAAGATGCACCATGGCAGCTGGAAAGTTTCCAAGAGAGTCAGTGGCCAACACCATCCGAGGTGGAGAGATGAAGGCTTGGTTCTCTCTTTTTTTTCTCTCTCTGGACTCTCTCTTATTTGTTTGTCATAGACATAGACCTTTAACTTTCATCCCTTCAGATCATCCTCAACATATTTAATAGCAAGAGAGAGTAAAGTGCTGGTTCACTTTCAAATGTTCTCAATTCCCCTGCCAGCAGTATTTTTTTTTTGAAAACACACTTGTCAATCACACACTGTTGTGATGGGGAATGTGCAAAAGAAGTTCTTCCGATGATCCTCTTAGCAGCCTGGTCTATGGGGGTTTGGTGCGCGTACATAAAGAGACTCCGGTGGTTCTCGTGAGGAAACGCTTGTAGTTGTATCAAACTTCACAATCTTTACGGCTCCAAACATGTTTGACCAATCGATATTTATGAACGTTCCTGTAAATACTGTATATGAAAAAGGTCAGTATTATTTTTACAAAAATACAAACTGAGGATTTTAAAAATAAGAGATTCAGGAGCCTTATCGGTGCTTTTTATATTAAGAAAACATTAATAATATGCTAGGAAATGTGCTATCAGCCATGAGTTCAGCACTGATGAATATATATTCCAAACGGTATGAGCCACAGGGACAAACATCAGTGAAATTGAAAAGAAAAAATAGCCATAAAATATTTACTTTTCATTCCAAAAGGATTTCATTTACAAATCAGCCTCTAATTAATCAAATGAATTCTTATAGACTGTGAAAACTGTCTGTTTTTTTCTTTACCTCCTCATTTTGCCATGTTGTTGAGGCAACTCTGTAACACTTGCTTATTAGATTTCCCTTGTTTTGTCTTAAGAATTCACCTTTGCAGCCAGAAGTTTATATAGCCAACAACAAACGTGTATTAAAGCAGCTTCACCATGGTGTCGGAGACCCAGCATATATTATGAGATGAACTGGATGTTTAAGGCCAGATTTGAACAAGTAAAGCTGGACTTTCTGGAGATCTTATACTGTGAGACTCTGCACAAGATATCTCACTTGTCTGAGGGAGAGGGAAGCTATTTATTTTTTTATAATTAAGGATTCTATCACAACCACAATGCATCTGACTGCAATACCAAGGAAACCAGTTAGTCTATCAGTGGAGTTCAGCTGTTCTTAACTGTACACACACGTTCACCCGTGTGCCACTGTAAAGCTAGTGTATATACCATTGAGAACTTTAGAGTATTTATTAAGATTCAAAGTTCACCATCCTGTCTTATGTGCAAATGTTATCTGTCATTTAAGACCAAAAATACAGACTCTTATTGAGTAGTAAGTGTAGCTCACAAAATATAAATAACCTTATTGTTGTCATTGTAACTGCCATTTTAGAAGCAAATAAGACACATGCTCAGTTTTTGAGATGTTAAAAGGTAAAGCTGTTTCACAGCCTTTTAGAATAGATAAATTGTGAAAATCCTAAACAAAGCTGCCATTTACAGCGATTCCCCCACAAATCCCCCAATCCTGCACGAAACTGTTTTTACAGTTCATTCGTAACTTTAAAAAAATGATAGTGGATGTTGAATAGACAATAGTTGTATCTGCATACAGATAGTGTCAGTTGTCTTTGAGCATCATTAAACCAATAAAAGCTAAGTTCAATGGTGTGTGCATCACAAAAAAGCTTTCATTTTATTGTTGTTCACTGTCTGCTAATAAAGTGTTGCTAATATTATTGACAAGCTTTCAGAGACCCAAAAGAATGCGAAATAGCGAGTTAATTTGACAATCCCTAAGCCACAGACAGACACCCAACATAAAGGATGAAGCATATTTATCCTCACAATCCCAAGTTCATGTAAGCTTCAATTGTTGTTCTGTCTCACAAAGACACTTTCAGTTGCTAACTGCTTCAAGTCATTTCTTTTTGTTTTAATTTGTACTTTTGTTAGTTGTAATGGAAGCGTACACTACTGAGGCTGTTTGTTGTAATGGGGAGCACATAGCAATAAAGAAAGTAATAAACATCATGCTGTCTCAAGAGTATTTTTGGAGCTTTAGTGTATATATATATATACATATTTATTTATTTATTTTTTTTTTATCAAAAGGTGAACTCATATTTTCTCCTTTACGCTACTAAGTCCTTATAAGGCTCTTTACACTTAAAATCCATGTTTATAATCCTAAGCTTAAAAATTGTGTCTTCCAATGTGTTTGTGAAAAAGCAAGAAATATATCAATCTTATCAAATGCTGGGGCTTTCAGTTTGTCTTTGTTTGCACCATTGTTCTCTTCACAACACCAAATACACTTCAGTTTCTCTTGATTGAAATTTATTTTGTTCTGTTTAAAAATGAATGCTCATAGAGACTTTTCTATAGAAGTCAATTACTTCACTTTGGCTGCACGTTTTATTACAGCATTTAATGGCTTGAGAGCCCAGTGTAATTTGGGTTGCCAATTGATTTTCCAGCTCACCATACCATCAGGCTCAAAAATTGCTACATGATAGAATAGGCTCTAATTTCTGTAAAGATTCATATTAATAAACCAAACTGCAGGACATTCATTATTTTCTGAATGGCATTTAAAGATCACCAAGATCATTACAATTTTACACAAAAGGGCATTCTAAATAAAATACATTTTAGTATGAGTAAGATATTACACAATTCACCTGTACAAAAGCAACAATACATGGATCATTTATATTACATCAGTTAATTTAACAAAAAAAGAAAAAAGAATCAGCAAAAATCATTTACATACCCTTATTTGCTAACGATTTTGTTAGTCTTAGAAACAAAAAAGATATTTGTGATGAACCCTGAGATCAAAAAATATTAGTTTTGGGTAATATTACTTTTTTCCCCACTTTCATCATTTTCACTTTATACAGTACTTTGTTAAATTGATATTAAATATGGCAGATGAGGAGTACAAGCAATTTTCACTGGTAATTTTTGGTATAGCTAAAACAGTTGCATGTGTAAGCTATTCAGGGTAGATTTTTTAAGCTACCCATCCTGGTATGCACCTTTGCCTTGATAATTGCAGCTCACTTTTGCTTGACTCAGTTTGGTTGTTCTTCCACCTCCTCATATATTTACACTCATTTTCGTTTTAACTATAATATCCAAACCTTCACAAAAGAACGTCTCGGTTACGTATTGTAACCCTCGTTGCCCTGAAGAAGGGAACGGAGACGTCACGTCGGTGATAGACGAATAGGAATCTCGCTTCGAGATGGCAAATCTACTCTGGGTGTATATAAACACACCAATGAAATTGTTTTATGCTGATTAATATCCAGCTGCACCTAATCGCATTGCAAGTATAACTAGGTCAGCGGATTAAGCAT
>JAUCMT010000134.1:2043623-2054841 GCA_032357475.1 Enteromius thamalakanensis
AAATCAACAATTTCATCAACATAAAAAATATTGAACGTTTTATCGGACACATTTTTTATTGATATCGATCATTTGCCGATATCGATCGCGATACATATCGTTATCGTTTTATCGCCCAGCCCCAGTATAACTGATGAATTGCAATTTCTTAAACAATAATAGTATTAATTTGAACTAATTAACTAACTAGCCAACTAACTAAATATTGTTTAAATTCTAAAATAAAGGTTCATAACTGGTAATAAATATGGGCAGTAAGTTTTTTTCATTGAATTCTTGCTGTAAAATGTATTTTAAGCACGGGCTGCTGAATTGAGATAATGATTTGGCTGTTGGACTTACATTTTTTTTTTTGGACCATGTGTTTAGAACCAATAAGCGAGATGATCTGTCTCTTCTTCTCTCTGTGTGTCTCTTGCTCACCTCACCTCGCTGTCACCTCTGCCCCTGATGAGCACAGTAAGTGTGTGTCGGCTGCGTTTGATTTGTGGAACTGTGCAAACACTTGCAGATCCCAACACGCTCACTAACTAGACCTCGCCCCCCCTCCCGCCCTGTTTATCCTGCTTTTCTTTTGCCCCCGTTAACCCCAGGGAGACAAAGGGGTGGAAAGAGTCTGTTTCTTCACCTAATCCCCACCTGGAGGCTTTGTCTGAGACACCATCTTGAACACACACACACACACACGTGATTTTGTCTTTTATTGCATATATCTGCTGTATGTATGTTTTATTTTCTTTTGTGTCGTTTGCCACCGTTTTGTGACTATGCCAAGAACAGACCTTTATTTTGTGAATCATTTAAATATGTTGTTTTGTGTTTAATAGGCTGGTTGTTTCCTTTACTACTGGGGCTGTAGTCTGGTTCATCTCATATGTTGAGAGGGAAAGAGGCCAAATGAAAGGAGTTTAACCTTAGTTTAGACAGAGACAGGATGATGCTTTATAGACAGCCTCCCACTGATGATACCTTTAAATGGAGTCGAGTAGGTTGATATCTTTTCTGTTTGCTCTATTTAGATGGGGCACTGAGAGCTGGCTTTTATATATCTGCTCTGCCTTTCATATGACAAATTACAGTTTTTTTTTTTTTAATAATTCGGAAAAAGGTTTATCTTTGTTGACAGGCCTGTAATTGACCAAAGCTTTTTTTGGTTAGCTGGAGGCAGGATGTGGTGTGTAGTATATGCACCAGACGTTTGGCATTATAAGATTAAGGGTGATTACTTTGGCTGATAGATTATTTTATTTTACTACAGATGTTTTCCATTTTTATTTTAATTTATGAATGATTAATGTTTTTATTGTACTACTTTTAGCTGATATTTGCATGGTAAACCATTTATCATTTATAACAAAACATTTTTGGCTGATAAGATCAAAGTTGTTACACTATGTTTGGTTATATTTTATTATTTAATATTTAAAATTAATTTATTATTGAATTGAATTATTAATGTATTTATTACTGCTATTTTATGCAAATCTTTTAACTTTCATTTAATAGATTTTTTAACTACTATTGGCTGACATTTTTATTGGCATATTTATTATTTGTAACAATTATATTATGATTATTAATAATTATTATTTATTTGAATATCTATTAATTATAAGGCAATTATTATGCATCACCATTATGTGTAACAATTAAATTATCCTAATATTATTATTCTAATGATTATATATTTGTCATTTATAAATATTATTGAAATTGTTATTAAATAATACAATTTCAATTCATCATTATATTATTAATCATTATTTTAGTTTCAGTTGAATGGTTTAATAAAATTGTGTATTATTTATTTATATAAATGATTCAATAATTAAAAAATAGTAAACATTTTACTTTGTAAAATGTATTTTATTTTACTTCTACTGGTTGATGTTTACATGATAAACCATTGTCCATTTATATTGTGTAAATGGCAGTTGTAGTTCATCTGACTTGGAGAACAATCCTCTTCTTTTAGACTAAAGTTCTCTCATCAGGCACGTGTTTCACCTTCAAACCTTCGAGAACAGGGCTCTCAAAGTCTGGTTAATCTAGCTTACATTGCTGTTCTGTGAGGGCTCCACACCGACCCACGATGCTTAAATATTAATACAAGCATTCTTCCTCCCCAGCGCTCCGTTATCATCGCTGTCACTCTCAGGGGCACAGCAAGCTCATGGTATTGTAACACACTTTCAATTCAATTAAAATGGGTGCACAGGGATAAGCAGAGTACCGACAAGAGGAGGGAATAAATACCTGTTAAAACGCTATGCGTGTTTGAATGCGTGCTGTGGATTGATAACAGATTAAAAGCGCTGAGAGTGATAGGAAGTTTGTCAGCACTTTTATCTGCTCCAACATGCTAGAAAAGATGGGACCCAGTCATGCCTCACATCTCTCTTCTCTTGTTTCCTTTTCTATTTGCATTTGTCTTTCTCTTCCTTAAAATGACAGGGATTTTAATGTCTCAGCAGGCATTGGCCTGAGAGAGAGATTTTCGGTAATGAATAGACAGCCTGAAGCTTTCATGACACAACCTTTTGGTTGTTTCTCAGGGCATCGGTGGTGAAACATTTATATATATATATATATAATTGCAAGGAACAATTCCATTCAATAAAATTCATATCAACCAATATAAAAATAAATAGCTATAATTATCTACATTTTTATTTACCCATAAATTTATTAAAGCATTTCAATGATAAATGCAGCACAGGGACATGGATGAATCTTTTTGAATAATTGAATCAGACTGAAACACAAAGAGTTGATTGATTGCTATGGAGAGTTTTCAACTGAAATAAGTCTTTTCTACTGAAGTCAATAAAAAAGATTTAGCATGCTTGATGGCAAATACAAATGCATATATATGTATATATTTATAATACCGCCAAATATTAGCACACTTTAGAGAGGACAAGAAATGATGAGCAGGAAAAGGGAGAAACTCAGACTGGAAATCTGTACTTTAATTCACATTGCTCAACTCAACATTGTTGATCTTATGACCAGTGTTCACTTGTATTAGTTTCCTAAAAATACTCATTGTTTCAGTCCCAGATTTGAATTTTAGCAGAAGTAGACAAAACAAATTACTTCCTGAAGGTTAATTAGCTATAGCTAGCAGCTACGCCGAATTGACAGAATTGGCAAGCTGTATATTTGTGTGTTATCTGTATCTCTCTCTCTCTCTTCAGGTGAGTGCTGCAGAGTTCGTTCTTTTAACTCAAACTCTCGGAAGCATAACTGACAGGTTAATACACACAATAACAAGAATGCTGACAGACAGTCCTTTGGCTCATCCTTCATTTGCACCTGTACTGTTTCCGTCTGTGTCAAAAGCCTTACGAGCTTCTCACTGGCAGATCAGAATAAATCGACAGCTTCAGTGTTTAATGACACTCTGTTGTTTTGCCTCTCTTTAGTCTTTTTTGCTTTTGCAGGTGTCCTTGCATATGTCTGGATACTTACTGTAACTGCATGTTCAACAGTTCTGCCAAATAAAGCCCTGTCTTCATCTCTTCCAAAGACAACATGTCTTCACAAAAGGAAATTGCATTTACGCCTAACAAAATAAACTCCACATTAAAGACGCCTCACATCCTCTATTCAAGGAGCAAAGTGTGTAGGCCATGTGACCTTTAAGAGGAAAACAAAAAAGAAATGCGTCTCCCGTTGATTCCAGAAGTTTATTATTGATTTCCTACAGTTTATAAACCGTCAAGGTTATGACTCACTCCGAGGCGTCGTGTAAATCTTCTCTTCTTGTGTTGAAGGTATCGATTGAGTCGATAACGTTATGAGCGACTGGGTAATTTAACTTGTGGCGAGCGGCTTCTTTGACAATTTTTAATGGCTAAAATAAAGCCGTATGCCAAAAAAGATGAGTTCAGTTGATACATAACTTGAGAAAGTTGTTGAAGGCGCTGATCAACCGCTAACCGGACCTTGTGTGTGAATGATCGTCTGCGTCTTAGACTTCAAAAGATTTGTTTGTGGATTTATTGCAGAGTGCCTTTCTTTTAGACTGGCTTCTCTGGGTGAGTGGAAAGGGTCAGACTGTATGTACTCTACAGGGAAGCGCCGTGAGGAAACTCACGAACAAAGTCCTCATTAGCACCATTAATATACCTTGCAAGGGTTCCATGGCAGCCTTTCCGGCTCCTCATTAGTTGATTTTAACCTTTCACAGTGACCCATTATGGATCATTGTTGACCCCAGGATGAGGTGACTTATAACGGAACCGGGAAACTGTGATTTAAAAGAAGCCAGAGGCCTCTGCGCCAATTTAAGAGCTCTCTTAAACTAGAAGCCCAGGAGTGTTGCTTGGAGACATAACTTTATAATGAGGAGCTGAGCACTTGATTGATTACTTGTCTTTGTGACGGCCCGGCTTTGTTTATCTTCAAGGTAGTGCAGCTAAGCTTTTGTGTACCTGTAAGGTCAGATTGCATTATTGCGGGGAATGCTTCATTAGTGATGCTCGTTGGTGACATTGTTTGGTTTGCATGAAGTCATCTGAAGTGCACTTAAGTTGCTGTAGTTTCTCACTTTATTCAGGCTCTGGAAGAGTCAAGGAGACTGTTCAAGAATCCCAACAGGACGGTGTTTAATCTTCGCAGGTGTAGTCTTTTGTTTTACAAGTGCAACAATTAAAAATGATATAAAAATGAGACATTTAATTAGCTGATAATGTAGAAGTCCTTCAAGTGCGGTTATGTAACTATAGTCGTGGTTGCTGTGGGCAGATAATCAGCTCCTCAGGTTTCTTGATGGTATTAAAAAGCGGTTAAACTCGGGTCTCTAGAAACAATAGATACAGGCTGCAGCAGTAGCAGATGTCAAAGACCTCACTAAAAATATATATTTTTTCTTTTTTTCCCATTTTTAAACTGACAATAAATATTTGGTTTCTCTTTTTTTTAGAACTTGTTATGAAATATTATATTTATACTATACACAGTTGCGCTCATAAGTTTACATACCCCTTGCAGAACGTGCTAAATGTTAATAATTTAAACAAAATAACAGGGATAATAATTTTTTTTTAATTAAGTACTGTCCTAAATAAGCCATTTTACATAAATGCATATAAATATATATATTTATATATATGTACATATTTATGGATCAGACTTTTGTCCGAACTTGCAAAATATGTCAAAATGTAGTGATTGTAATTAATAACTTTATTATTTAATTGCATTTATTTATTATTATTTAAGTAATAGTTTTGATGCATTGACTTGAGGGCAGGAGCTTCTTAAATATTTTAATAAACAAAGGTTAAACATATGTAAGGCAGTTAATACAGTATTTTTGGTCAGAATAAATTCAGTACAGGCTGGTCAGAATAAATCTCTCTTAATTAGCATTAAATCATGGCTTGTTGCATGTTAGTATTCTTTAACTGTTTTTACATATCAAAATATTTGTTTTATTTAATTATATATACATTTGTAGTGACCCAGCTGAAGATTGTTCCCCGCTCCACTAAAGGATGGTGAGTTAGGCTGAAGGGAGTGTCATGAAGGTGAAGAGTTCATTGACACTCTGGCCTTTTAAAGCTCTTTGTTGCTCTTCACTCTGTCTAATTGATTGGAGAGCTGCTTGTCCAGCACTCAAGAACGTCTCGCAGAAAGATGAGGAGGAGGTTTGCTAAGAGTTAAGGGGGATTGGTTAGGTTGAGGGGTCACAGCTTGTGTCTCCTCAGTTGCGCTCCATCTCCTCACGAAGGCTTTGTAAGATTGATTGATGTGTTTTGGATTGTACATGTGAAAAAGTACCATATATAGCAAAGTAAAAGATTGGCAAAGCCTTTGGAGGAAGTGACCTCGCCATCTGCAATCTCCGTTATAATGACATGTTTATATATCTTCAGAAATAGCATGCTTCCGCTGATCACCTGCACACGCTTGAAAGTCTTCACTTTTACTTCCCGCTATTGTCTGGTTCACTTCTTGGAATGCAATTGTTGCTATAACAACATAGGAAATGGAACTGAATTTAAAAAAAAAAATGCTGTTACAATTGTTCTTTGTCTCACTGAAATCCTGACTGAATTCTGTGTCGCTTCTGATAATCATGTTTAGCGTTTTCTTTACTTGCATCTGTTTCTTGTCTTTTTCTCATCCACAAAATGACTAACAAATGAAATGATAATATGCGGTGACTGGTGAGGAGGTGTAATACATTCATTGTGCTGCGCTTTTAAAACAAACAAAAGAAACAACTGTCAAGTTCATCCGAAAATACGGAAAATAATTACTCAGTCTTCTCAAAGAGGAAATGAGTATTCTTTTATGTCAGACACAGTGCAAAGGATATAACTTGATAGATAAAAGTTTAACTGTCTCTTGTGAGATTAGCATCAGGGTTTTGGGTTTCTAAAATGCCTTTGCGGCGTCTATAGAAATCGGCAGCAGTGCTTTAGGCCGGGTCAGAGCCCTGAGGTCTCCTCCAGTCTTATCTCAGCTTAAATACCCCCTCGGGGTGGGTCGTGTCCTGTGGAGAGCACCTGCCTGTTGATGTTGTGGGGGCAGATCAAAGAGCTTTTGGTAATCAAGATGATTGGCCGTTTGTAGGTGAACATTGTTTACTGAATTGTACTGTAATTTCCTCATTGCGTGTTTAATAGGTCCACTGCTGCTGTCTTTATTATGGTGTTTTTTGAGGAAAGTGCTGGATATACTGCTGAGTTTGCCCGACTGCATTATGCCAGCTGGTGTGGGCGCTCTGAAGATGCCCTCTGGTTATCACACACACACAGATGGAGGAGAGATCGACTCCTTCACTGCTGATGCTTCAAGTCCAGATTGTAATTATGATACCCGTTTAACAAAGCCTCTCCCTCTTTTTCTCTCTCTCTTTCTGAGATGTTATCATCTATGAGATTTGTTACGTCTCATTTTTTTTAGTCTCATCTCTTCTCATCTTGGCTCATCATTTCTTTACTTTGATTTTTTCCAGTTTGCTGCTTTTGGCTTCTTCTCATCTTGACTTTTCTGTTCTCGTCTGTTCTTGACCGCTCTCTCTTTTTCTTTTGCTCTATTTAAGGTTGTTGTCTGTCCAAGATTTGTTTCTGTTTTCATCTCATCTCTTCTCTTTTTGTCCCACCTTTTCACAATTTACATCGTCTTTTGCAATCTTGTCTCTTATGGTTTTTACCTCATTTTGCATCATCTCTGGATTTATTCTCTCTTTTCTTTTCATCTTCAACTTTTCAACAATCCTTTCCTGTTTTGCTGCTTCTTGCCCCTTCTCACATCGTCCTTTCTTCTCATCTGGTCTCTTTTCCCCTTATTTGTATCTATTCTTTCACTTCCTTTTTCTTACTCTGAAACATTATTCAAGACCCTTCTCATCTGGTCTATTTTTATCTTGTCTCATCTGTTTTTTCTACCCATCCAATCTCTTCTCACATCTTTTCACCTAATTATACCTTCTAAGTTCTAAGTGAAAGGCGTCTCAGGTGGCTCGGCCATGTCAGGAGAATGGATGCAGGCCGTATTCCCAAAGACCTCCTCTACGGTGAGCTGGTCAAAGGTCAAAGGACAACAGGGCGCCCAAAACTGCGATTCAAAGACATCTGTAAGAAGGATATGAAGCAGTGTTCCATCAACTCCAACTCATGGGAAAGTCAGGCAGATGACCGCCCAGCCTGGAGGCTCACAGTCAGGCAGGGTATATTGCGTGCAGAAGCTGAGCGAAACGAGAATGCCACTCAGAAAAGATCCAGGCGGAAGCAGCAGCTACAACAACCATCCGCCTTCACCTGTACCAAGTGCGGCAGGAACTGCCACTCCCGAGTCGGACTGCACAGCCACTCTCGTGTGTGCAAGTAGACTTACAAGAAGCTACACCATCGTCTCCCGAGACGGACGGATGCCGATGACTATCAGTTACTACATCCAGCAGAAGCACAAGTGGAGGCTTAGCTAAAAGGCCAATTAAGAACAATTACTAATCTCTAATACAAATTCTCTCTTTTTTAAATCCCTCTGTCTGTGTTCATACACAAGCACAAATAAATAGAAAATAAAAATTATTTTCCTAACCTGTCTACTGCAGTAAGACATTATTAACCTTGCAGCTTGGAAATATAGTTGAGCTTAGAGGAAAATTGGCATGGCGAGATTTGTCTCACCCAAAATGAAAACCGTGAGCACCGTGTTTTATCTTTAGCCCTGTATCCAATATCCTGCTGAGCTCTGAGAACACATACTGATGTTTTATCTGCTAAAGAAGTCACAAATATGGTTACACAATATCTTGCTTGAAGTTTTAGCAAGATATTGATTTTCTATTATTCACCACAACATCCTGCACAAAGGCTGCTGATTTGAAACAATCACTATCAGTGAAATTGCTGTCTATAACCACCTCTTATATTGGACTGATTCCTGCCCAGCTCTCGTTTCAGAGAGCTATACCAACACTTGTATTATCTCTGTAATAAAGGTTCACAATTGCCTAGTAAAATCTACTATAATTTGTTTTTAAACTTCATAATTTCATAAAATTGTAGCTGATGGCTTCTCTGATACCACCACAGGGGGCCATTACAGTAGCCTATATTTGGGTTTTAGATAAATTGTTCGAATTATTCTCACAATCCATGCCTGATATAAAAGGCAAGGAGTTTGAGTTTAGCTGGACTATTGTGTAGTTTTCTGGTTTTCTTTACTCTTGTTACAGCGATATGTCTTCGTATAGAAACGCAAATGCAATTTAAGTCCTTTTGTGTTCTCACAACAAGGTGACATATTGTGTAGAAGTATACAAGCAATAGCTTTGCAGATGTATGCAAATCTCCCGCCCATGTTCTCCGAGGACTAATGTGTATTTTTTGAGCGTCCTAGTTTCTTCACTGTTCAGAGACTGTTCTGAACGATGTTGTGCTCTCCGCTGTTCCTCATTCAATGGTGGTTCCTCTGCGATAGTGAGAGAATGCTGAGTGGAGTGTCTGCGCTTCAGAGATAAGCCTGGATACTTGAGCAAAGTTTTCCTACTGCACACCTTTGTATTAGAGCACATAAGAATCCTTTTTTACTCTTTTAAATCAAGGGTGTCAAACTCATATTTAGGTCTCGGGCTAGATTGGACTAAATAAACAAAACAAAAAAAACTACAAAACAAGAGTATGCTGAATACATGCTCTTCTGGAGCTTAAAAAAAAGTCCTAGTTCAACTCAGTGCTTCTTCCACAACTATTATTTTAAAATATTAAAGCATTTGGATTACTTACACATGGAAATATCAATCCAACAAACTAGATCATTTTTGCTTTGAAAAAAAAAAAAAACACCTGCTCGTTTTAAATACAGGCCCACTTCCATTCAGTTCAGAAAAGCAATGAATTAGATCAGCATTGATACATTACAGATATGAAATTCAATTACTCATTTTCCGTGCCTGTCCATGTAGTCAGTATTGCTGAGAGTTACTTGCTCCATTTTCATCTCTTTTAATCTTGAATTCCCAACAGCTTCTTTTTGTAATTTTGATACATGGAATTTCGGTGCCATAGGCAGAGAATAAAACTGAAAATCTTCCAACAATGATAATAATCAGGTCCTATTATATTACTGGAACTAATGCACTTGAAAGTTGGGAGAGTAATTGAAAATCCCTCACAAGATTCAGTGGTAATTTAATATATAAGTACCAGGGGAGTAAAAGTGAATCACACCAAATGAGGCAGTCACTAGATCGTTTTATTCTGCTTATATTATTATCTAGTTTAAAACTCATTTCCTGCGATATTTACTCGATTTATTTTGCTCTTTTGAACACAATGAAAATGTCCATTCAGATCTGAATGGCTGTCCATTAAACATCCTCGGACAAACACTCCATGACAAATTCAGAAGGCTTTGCTCTGTTGAATCCTGTCCCATTCACCACATCAGACTCCTGCTGTCTTTGTCTCGTGTGTCTTATGCTTCAACACCCACAGTCAGCTGAATTAATGAAACGCAATAAAACAAAACCATCAGACAAGAACTGCTGATGTTCATCCTGGCATTCCTCTGGTTGTAGATCTGTAATTTGCCTTCACTGGATGGGAAAGAGTGGACATTATCAAAAGCTCAGCTGCAGATGTTAAGTAGGGGGGAAAACAAAAACAAATCAAAGGCAAGAATTAAAAGTTGTCCTGTAATACTGCATGTGATTTTGAGTGCCTTTCAAAACACAGAAAATTGTATTAAAACATACAAAAGACTATACAAGACCTTAAAGCCTCCATAATTGAAGTATGTGCCGAGCTTTTGTATGTACACAATTCCTCTTTAGGAAAGAACGTCTTGGTACTCCAAAGGCCCCCGAGTATCAAACAGACCATCCTCTGGTGGTAAAGAGACTACGCAGTGATACCTTTCTTGAAGAACAGGAGATGAAAGGCTCTGCCGCCGGCAGATTGCGCTTTTCTATTTACCTTTGAACCAAGAAGAGCTCAAAACATCATAATTATTAATGATTGCGTATAATCAGCCATTTCCTGTCAGACATCTTTTCCCAGTGGACTCACTCACAGCTTGCTTTCTCATCTGTAGAGAAAATAATCCGAAACTCAATATACATATGAATGAAAACCTAAACCAGTTTTAAACAACTTTATTAAGTAAGTAACTTTATTTTAGTAATGCTGCATACAAAAACTGCATTTTTTGAGAGGACTGGATTCAAGTTTGTGTAAAGCAGGTTTTGGGGGTTTTTTTTCACGTTCATTTTTCATGTCTTTTATTTTTGTAGTTTAGTCATGGTCCCTCTTCTGTCTCTCATTGTTTGATACTTGTCATGTGACCTCTATTGATTCCTATAAGTAGCCATCATGTTGCCATTAGCTGCATTTCCATTACCCTTCAAATTGTGCAAATTAAAATTGTGAACTGCAAATGCAGTCATTTTGCAATACATTTTGAATTTATCTAAAGTTTTGCACAAATCTGTAATGGATACACCATGTCTATTATCTCTCATTGTGTATTGTTGGTGAGTCTACTCTGTTTTATGCCTTGTCAAGTTTGTTCAAGTCGTGTCTCTTCAGGTCAAGTCTCTGTTTAGATTGTGTTTGGAATTTTGACTACTTTTGTAAGTTAAACTGAACATGTATTCTTAGTCACCTAAAGTGGACACAGTAGCCACGTTTTCATGCGCAAATTATCTTAATCTGATCGTGAATCGGATTAGAACTGTACTGTGCACATGGAC
>JAUCMT010000134.1:2055999-2067251 GCA_032357475.1 Enteromius thamalakanensis
TTTTAACTAATTAAATGGTAACTGAGGGCCAAACTAATACTGATGACTAATTTCATCTTATTAATGACTTTAATTATAAATTATGACTTTCAGAAAAGACAAGACAGGAGAGTGACAGGTGATTGTCAGCGCACAGCACAGCAGCAGCAGCATGATGAAAATCAAAGTGAAAATTTAAGTGATATTAAATTAAAATTCTTAATGTTTTCATCTTTATCCCCCATGCGCTTCCCATGCGCCAGAACCCATGTGACTGCTGACTTAATTTTGCGTCTTATCCCGCGTATTTCCATAGGCACAATTGGAGCTGAAATAAAACGTAAATATGAATGTAAACACTTAATGTCTACCAGGTCTTAATGTGACATTAATGAGGCTATTAAACCTGCTGCAGTCTGCCAGTGTTGTTAAAAAAAAACACAGAAGACAACTAATAATAAAACTATCACTCACTGCTCTTGATTGATTAACTTTTGTAACTTTATTGCTAATTAATTTATAGCAGTATTTCATGTTTACAGTAAGGAGTATTTTTTATATTTATATGGTTTTTTTACATTTGATTATTTTGTTATTATATATTTATATTGTTATTTTACATTTGATTCTTTAGTTTCTTCAGTATTTTTTTCTCCTAAATGCACTAAATTGGTGCGTAATAATCCAATTATATGCTTTAATGTACATGGTAATTTGTTTAAGATCTGCCAATGATATACAATCTTATTCTTTAAACATCTTTAAACTTCTTACCTTTTAAAAGTGCACCATAAACGGCCTGTTCTGTTGTAACTCTATGGCGCTGCTGCAGTCGGCGCTAACTTCTGGGAACTATTGAACGTCCCCATGATCCGTTATTGCTGTAAAAAAAAAAATGGTCCATTGGCGTCAACAGAGCTGTCGCAACTTTCTCTCTGTATGGCTCTGTACAGAGGCATCTGATGGATGCAGGTTAAGCCCGCCTCCCAGAAGCCCAGGTAGTAGGGTAGCTTGGCCAGACTAAGCTCCTATGAGCTTCATAGTCACGGAAGCCAGGCTAATTCATTTAAAATAATATAAACATGCTTGAAATATGAAAACATTATTCTTGTTTTAAATTGTTTATTTTCAAGTTTTATTTATTAATTGTCTAGCAGAAGTTAAAGGGCTGCTAACTAAAATTTAGTAGCCAAATTGGATGTTGAGCAAAAATGTTAATTTCAATCCCTGATGGCAGGCATAACTCAGTTATTTTATATTTTTATTTTCGATTTTTAATTTGAATCTGGCTGTGCATTATAACTCTCCACCTGGTTTTCCTTAGCTATAATTATTCATATTATTATTATAAAATTTATTTTTTTTACTTGCACTCCTTTGCATTATTAATTTGAAGCTTAAATGTACCTTGTACTATATAATGTGCCCATGGAAATATATAATAAACAAAAGACGACTCATAAATTTACTCCTGTTGTATCAGCTTACATTGTTGTGTTGAGTTTAATTACAGTCTCAGTAAGAATTGTTAAATTTTTTCTTAAAAAACCTAAACAAGCCCCTAACTGATCACGAACTGGCTACGAGTCTGTTTTGGTACTCAGCCCGACTTTCCCACCTCTAAGCACATCATACTGATATTTTATGACCAATTAATGCAGAAAACATTCAAATTTTAATATTGTTTTTTGCAACTTTTGTTGTTTTTATTAGCATTATTTTAAATAAATAATGCATGTTACAGTATTACCCCTCTGTGGATCAGTGACTTAATAGCTACAGAATTGCTACTGATTTTATAGAAAATGTATAATTATACAAACAGTACACACTCGGTGTCTGAACATCTTATTCACTCATTTACTATTGGTTTTAGCCATGAATAAAGCAGCTACTTTCTGTATCCTTTTTTATTTATCACATTACATTTAAACCACATTAGAATAAAACTTAGAACATTTTGGAGGCAGCTTGCATGCTTGTTTGTTTTAGTGTCATGGCATATATAGTAAAAGATTGGTAAACTGCATTCCCCCTTTTACAATAAATACTCTATTTAAAAATAAAATGTATGTAAACTTGAACACTGACAAGCCTGAATAGTTTTGAGAGATTTGTCTCAGATGTCAGTAGGAGTGCACGTCCTGTCAGAAAGAATAGACAGAGCTGTCATAAATGCTGCATGCAACTGAAATGCCTGACATGCTCTCTCTTTCTCTCTCTCTCTGTCACTGTCCGTCATTCCTTCCCTCTCTCTTTCTCCATCTTTGATCTATGATTGCTCTATCCCTGGATGTGCATGCGTGAAATTATGAGGCTGTGTTTGTCAAAGAGAAAAAAAAAATCATTTTCCCAGTTGTGTTTATGGCGGACAAAGAAATACAAGTCTTAAAGAGGGAGAAAGAAAGGGGTGAAAAGAAACGCAACTCTTAATTGCCAAATGCTAATGCAGCAGCAGCTGCCTGCAAGATGTCACATCCTGTTTCTGTTTCACTTCTGCTGCTGTCACAGCTGTTTTCTACACTTTTTAATATGACACTTTGACATTCAACTCAGGAGAACATGGATTAGTGTTTTACCAAGGTATTGGAAGTCAACAGAGAGATGTGATGCACTTTCGCTCTTGTGGTTTTAGTGAGGAAAGACAATGGTTTCAGTTGGTTGGCTTTATAATTTTGAACTCTTTTGGTTTTCAGGTCAATATATAAAACCAACAAATTCGCATTTGCATTTTCTTACTATTGTACAAATAATTCATGTTTTTTTCACTGCAATTGTCTGCCCTCTCCTCTTATTTTTAAAGCTTCAGTTAACTTATTTTCGTGTGAAATGAGTAACAACACTGTCTGTTCTAATATAGTTGATTCTGCATGAAAGCTTTCTACAAAAGCCTCTTTGCAAAGCCTCCATTAAATTAGATTTACAAAAATGTGTTAAGATCAGACTGACATTAAGGACCTCTATTCCTCCTTCCTTTGAGCCTGAAACAGCAACACTTCTGTCTGATTTCATACTTCTTATCACTAGTAAAACAGCAGCTGGCTAAATATCACTAAATAGCAGCCCCTTTCCATAACCAGAAAATCTGTTCAGCTGGAAATATGAACAATTATGTCTATTTTGCCATACTACTAACGGCCCTATTCAGACCCAGAGCATTTTTACGAAATAGAGGATTGTGCAGAATCTGTGCAAGCATGGATTTTAGAGGACATTTCAGAATGGTATGGGCTCTTTTTACAGCGTATATGGTGTCTAGCAACAGAACTCTTCAAGTCCTCCTTTTTGGCGCCTTCTAAAGGTTTATATTTATTGTATAAACCTAAGACACATAAACTAAACTATCACATAAACACATGCATTCACACATTCGTACGAGTTGCAGGAAGAGAGAAAGTGAAGAAAGAGTGAGTTAAAGAGAATGAAAAATAGGTGCATCGACTTAAATAACCATCAATCAAAAGGTTAACTCTCGCATTGAGTTCATCAACAAGGTTAACATTTATATATTATAACAATTTTACCAGTTCAGCCTGAATCTGGAGGTTTGTACAGTACTTGCATTGCCTGTGTGCTATGGTATTTCTTCTGTGGTCGCTGCAGAAAGGGGTTTACCGAGGTTCCTGATTGGCTGGAAGTCAGTTGTCGTGGAAGTTTTGGAGGCTAATGATTGGGCAGTGGCTGAAGGTGTAGCGAGTCGCGGAACGGTTGAAGTTTGACGCAGTGCAGTCGGAGACTTGGTAGTCTTGCGTAGCCAGACCTTCAGACTGACGGCTGAAGGTCTGGAATTCATAGCAGCTTTCTTTGGCCAAGACCAACATGTCAAACAACCAATAACAGTACGTTTCATTCAGCGTCACGTTTCTGGGCGTGGAAATGTCCCCACAACAACAGACCAGCGTGCAACAAGTCAGTCAACATAGAAAATCAAAGAAGGAGAAGAAAATAAATAACAAAGTTTGCAAGTAGCTACAAATGAAATGACAATAGTAATCAAGAGGGGTTTTGTTTAAGTATGCACACATTTCCACTACAACCAAATAGGATGGAAATAAAGAATACCATTACTTACCATAGAACAATGGTGTGCACTTCATCAACAGCCATACCGATGAGACGCTCATGGTAAACATCTGTCTGAAGCATCTCTCTCTCTCTTTTTAACACCCACAAGCAATTCTGGAGAACCGAACCCAATACTGAATTGGTCAGATGTGATGTCAGCGTCTGTTGTTTCTTGTTTGCCCGAAAATGTGGCTGATATCCCTTTCTCAGTTAGGTACTTCACTTGATCTTTCATAATAGATAGGAGGGGACACACAACTAGTAAAATTGGATCTGCTGAGAAAGGGTCAGCCAGGCTTGGAAATTAATACTCTTCCCAAATCCCGTCGACCAACAGGCTAAAATATCTCTTTTTGTCTCCACTAAGTGCCTCAAACAAAACTCCTGGACATCTCTTAAAGAGTGTATGCCGTGAACCTTTCATACTTTTGAGATTCCAACATTTAGCTGTTCTTAATAAATGCTCATTGTCACTCATGTAAACACAACAGTTTTTCTTCCGAAATCACACATCTGCACTTTGTTTCCTGGCGGACCGAAAATAAACTTACACAAACTCTCACAGAAAGTAAAGAGATAAAGTAACTAGACTAGACTGGTTTTCTTCTCATCGTGGCTAGGCAGCAGCAGGGAGACGATGGAACGGTTCTTAATAACGGCAAAGGTGGCAAAGAGCATACTAAGAGCATTGAAAGCCGGGCTATAATTAAAATATTTAATTATTTTACCCATTAAATGATAATGATGTCCTGTTACTTTGACCATTGTCTTAATTGTTTGCCCAATATTGATGATCTCCTTCTCGAGTTGGGAGTCTCAATGTGTTCTCTTGTGACAATGTCTGTTGTGGCAGGCAACAAGATATCATAGGTCAATTAATGACTTTCTGTTGTCTGGAGGCCTCTTTGTGTAATTCGGCTCCTCATGTTTCAATGTTCCAATCAAATCTTAAGTGTCTGATTCGCTACACAATCTAATAATTGTCTATTGATTCACATGCATTGTGTGCCTGTGCCATGGCAAGCAGAGCTCTTTTTTTAATCTGCAAAGGTATTTCCTTTTTTCATTTGTTTTACAGACAGACTCATAATCTTAATGCATTGACAGGTTTCTTGGCCGAGAGTATTCATTCATAATCTGCAATTGTTTCACTGATTAACTGAATACAAATGGTCTATTGTTTGATACTGTCATTCTTTCTGTTTATTTTAAGTGGTTTAAATTTAGTTGGCAAACAACATCTTGTTTTTTATGTTTATTTATTCTGACTCAATTGGCAGTGTCCTCATTTGTCCTCAGCTGTGCTTAAAATTGTCTACATATTTTGTCTGCTTGAAGGAGAGTCTTGCCCTCTATCACATAATCACTTGTTATATAAATGCCTCTATTATTCTGTCAGAGTTAAGTCAATGTTATACAGATTTGCTACACAAATCCTCAAATAGTCAATTATGAGTTTAGATTATATTAGTTTAGATTATATGCTTAAAAATACTTGCATTTTTTTTTTACTTCTGTGAGCCATCATCTGCTTGACGATGTTTACAGTATGATTTCACTTTATTTCCCTGTGATGTCCCTCTCTACACACAAAGTTCAATAAAAATATGTTTCAAGAAAATATTTTTTACATTTTTATTAGTTATTCTATTTGGTTTTATAAACTAATTTATGCTATTTGCTTTGTTTGTGTATGTCATTGAGAAGAGGGGAAGGTAAAACAAGAATCATTATATTTTGTTCTGTTTTTTATTAAGCTAATTTAGACATTTTTTGTTCGTTAAATATAAATTTGTGTTTTTTAAAATACCAAGCAGACAGTGAGCTGATCATAAAATATGACTGATCTATTTAGCCTTCTCAAATCATCACGACTTGCCTTAAAAAAAAAAAAATCTATAGGCATGCTAAAACAGTTCAAACATAACAATATTTAAACTTTAAACAATAAAAGACAAACACAGTGAACCTGATTTTATAAAATAAAGAAAACAAGCGCATTCTGCCTTCTCGTCTTAAACAAGAGCGCTTCACAAAATGAGCTTGAAACTCAGCTAAAAAGACATGATAAATATATCTATAGAAGCTTTCACGAATTCGCACTTCTTCATAAATTAAATAAGCAAATTTGGCGTGCTGTCCGGGGGCGAGCCAGGAGGTCGACGAGCCCCGAGCCCTGCTGCTTGTAACCCTAGCAAGCGCAGCGCTCGAAGCGAGGCTCGGCCCAATTCGCCCCCCCTTGAAGGTGCGAAAGAAAGGCGGAGAAGGGGAGGAAGGTGGGATGCGTAACTAGATATTGAGAGGAGGGAGACGATGGTATTTAAGCCGAGGATGAGTGGAATTAGGATAATAATTAATAGGCTAGTGAGTGTTAAAACTGATTAGTGTTTATGGGTACCAGCTGTGCTGACACTCAGTGTACACTTCCCAAAACTATGTTAAAACACCATAAATGAAATGAGGCCGAGCCCTGCTGGTTGTAACCCTAGTGAGGGCAGAGCTCGCAGCGAGATTCGGCCATGTTCATTCAAAAAGAAGCAGATGAGGACAGCAGCCCCTGGCTGAGGGGGGAAGAAATTACGCCTTGTTTGGGGGGCGGCTTGGTGAGTCAGACTTGGAGGGAGGGAGGAGGTTTGGAAAGAATGAGCTGGTGGGAGAGGGATTAGAGGCTAGGGAGATTGGCTGGGGGGAGCCTCTGGTGGAGGTGGGGAATGCTTCGAGTGGAAGCGGCGCTGAACTGGAGCTTCTGGTGGAAGCAGGACTGAATTGGAGCTTCTGGTGGAAGCGGTGCTGAGGGGAGTCTCTGGTTGGAGGCGGGGAGAGCTTCAAATGGAAGCAGGGCTGAGGGGAGGCTCTGGTGGAGGCGGGGAGGTGACGAGAGATGGAGGAGATTTAGTTTGAGGAACAGGTTTGACGGGCCTGGGGTGGTTAGAAAGGCAAATGTGGGCCCGGTTGAGGGGATACAAGGATTTGGAGAGATTTCTTTATGGAAGATGGGTCGGATCTGATGTAGCTTTTGAACGCATCAGAGGACCATCGTCTGAGAGTTTGGATTTGGCTTGAAGATAAACCTTTTTCTCCTGCAGAGGTTGCTACGCCAATCCTGAAGAAGTGGGAGTAGTAATTGTCTGGGTGTAAGCCTGAGAGATGGAGCACTGCTTTGAGGTGCTTTTGGAACCAAAATCTCGAGGTTGGGCGGCTTAATTCATCAGTGAAAAGGGGTTCAGCTGGGGAGGTGGCGAATAGACTTCTGTAGGCGAAGAATGCTTGAAGTGTCTGGAAAGTTTGGATGCAAGTTAAAAATATATATAAAATGGCCCCTTTTCATTTGATCCGTTTTGCTTTGTTTGAGAAAAAAGGCCATGGTTTATGATAGAGAGGTCTTAGATGGTGGGGTGAATGGCAGGATTAAATGTGGTATTAACAGTTAATTCTGAGGCTATGAGGAACACGAAAAAGGCCAGGGTCAACATGGCTTCAAGGGTTCTGGCTGTTAGGATAGACACATATCCTCTACGAAGAATGGTGAGGCAGTGAGCGAGAATTTCAAGGGTGATAGGTAATCTTGGATCTTGGAAGCTAGTATGGAACGATATAAAAGATCTCCAGGTGGTGAGGTAGGATTGGAGGGTCCGGGGTGCGACTGCATTAAGAATTGAGTTAAGGAAAGCTTCGAGGAGTGGCCTTAAGGGGTGATTCAAGGTAATATCAGATGCGAATAATGAGGAACTAGGGTCGGCTGGGGATTGGCATCGGGGGCTAGCGTCCTGAGAAGTGGGAGCTGTGTTTGTTAATGCAGTGAACGGTGGCTTCGTTATTACAGTGAATAACAATGCATGGATCCAATTATTCTGACCCCCAGGTGGCGGCTACCACTATGATGGGGTATAGCTCAAAAAGGGCGGAGAAAGCTAGATGGGGAGGAGTTTCTAACAGCTGGGAAGGCCAAGGGAAAGCAAACCATTGGTTGCGATGGAAGCGGCCGAACCCGATGGAAGGGGTGTCTGTGAACAATTGAATATTGACGGGGGAGGAAATCAGATCATTATAAAAGAAGAAATGGCCGTTCCATTGGGAGAGGAAAAACACCCAGAGCTGAAGTTCGTGGAGGCATGGGGCTGTCAGGCTGATTTGGTCCTCTAGGGCGGGGGTGGAGGAGGCTAGAGTTAGAAGGTGGGAGATGAAAGTGCGGCCTTGGGGGATAATTCGTATCGCGAAGTTTAGGTGCCCAAGGACTGATAAAAGTTCTCGTTTCGAGCACTGGCGGTTGGTGAAGATATTAGATGAGATCAGGATGATTCTCTCCTGAGTCTACTTTCTCGTTGGGAAGGGAAGCGATTAATTTCTGAGTCTAGGTTAATACTCAAAAATTCGATATTGGTTTTGGGCCAGGGTTTTTTCGTGGACAATGGTAATGCCTAGGTCTGCGAAGACCTTTAAGATCCTGCTTAGGTCAGCGCAGATGAGGGCGTGGGAAGGGGAGATGAACAGAAAGGCGTCTAAGAGGTGGATGAGATGGTTAATTTGTTGGTTGTTTAAAAAGATCCAGCATATGGCTTCGGAGAGCATGTCAACATTTTTTTGGACTGCTTTTACAACCGAAGGTGAGGCGAACAGCAAAGTAGAATTGGTTCTGCCCCTGGATGCCAAAAGTCAGGGTGGATAGGCATTATTTTAAAGGCGGACACCACAAATGCCCGATTTGCGGCCAGGAGAGGTGGTCCCAATTTCAGTTCCTGATTTATGGCCAGGACAGTCGATCCCTATTCCAGTTCCTGATTTATGGCAAGGGGAGCCGATCCAGATTCCAATTTCAGATTTACGGCCAGAAGTGCCGATCCCGAATCGGGGGGAGTTTGCGCCCCCAGAGCGCCTTCCTGAGTTTGCGTCTCCCTGAGTTTGCGCTGCAAGAGCGCCCCCCTTGAGCTCACACTGCATGGGCAATTCCCCTCTAGAATACCCACCAGACGCCACTCCAGCTGAGCAGCCACACAGACTATGGGCCCACCTCCCCAAGAAAATTTTGGCAGCCATGGTCCTGGAAAGGGTGGGTGAGAGGGCAGTTTTGAGTTGGACCCTGTGGCTCTTAAGGCTCCTGATCCACCACTGCAATAACTACCCCCCCGGTTCATGTCTTCCTGTTGTAGTTCCTGTTTATGGTTTTTCCTATGTTAGTGTGATTATGAGTTGATGATTCCCCCCCTGTGTTTTCCAGATGTGTCTAGTTTAGTTCGTTGGTCCTTGTGTATTAAGTTCATGTCCTTTTCTGTTTAGTTTGTCCATAATTATTGTTGTTAATGTTGTATTGTGCATGCTACATTGTCTCCAGCAATTGTATTAAAAGACATTGATTTATATTGCATCTCCTTCATCTCTATTCTCCACGTGGCAAGGATGTAACAATCAGTCTATGTGGAATAAATGTATACATTATACAAGTTTCACAATACAAGGGTCAACCACTCCGCCCCTGACAGTACCTGTGCACGTGCCTGACCCAACGCAAAGTGCATGACAGCACGGGTAAAGCTGTATGGAAAATGTTATATCAAAATTGTTTTGGTATGTTTAATGCAAATTACTAGTTGTTAACTTATTTAGAAAAATGTGGATTAATCAACATCATGAATAAAGAACACACACCTGGATTACAACTTTTACATAACTAAATGCACAAATTGATAAAATAAAGCAAAAAAGGAGTGAAAATGACAATTTTTTTGTCTTAAATGTGTTTGTGTAAATGTCTGACTGCTAGTATAGCACATTTAAATTCAAAATAGAATACAAAAAAACTCAATCTGTCATACTGAGTTCTCAAGTAAACATGTAAAATAAAATTGAAATAAATAAAACAAAATAAAATTATGTGAATTGTAGTTTCCTTTGGTCTAAACTGTGACCTTAAAGTGTTTAAATATTTTACTGTGAAAAACACGTTTCTTCAGAAGAAGAAGGAATGCAAATTATAAAATAAAAATAGCTAAGAAATTCCCCAAAAAACAAAACAAAAAAAAAGTTCAAACTTGTTCAATTTCTTTGGAGGGCTGTTAGAAAAGAGAAAGAGGATTGACCTGAGTATAGACTAAACTTTTGATTCATCCGGGTCTTTTTCTCATTAATAAAATGTCATGGAAATAGAGCTTTGCATTTGACATGCAATTTTGTTCATCTTTCAAAGCCCCCATCAGTTTCTTAGATTGGTAGTGAAGCAATGGCATTGGGCGGCCTCAGAGCGATAATTGCAGTGAGCACAGGGGGTAGACAAGCGTTATTTTCTTTCCAAAACAACTGCACAGTGACGTAAAAATACCTGCCATTCACTGAGCTTAGCTGGAATTCTTTTCAAGACAGGCAGGACAGCAACTCCCCTCCAGGCAATTTAGCATTAGAGCATGCTGTTTTAGATCTCTCAGTGCAAAGATGGGAACTGGTGACATTGATCTTAAACTTTTACTGTGGGTTCCCTGTGATTAAGACCACATTTATAAAAAAAAAGAGCATCAGATAAGGTAGTAATTATTTAGCTGAGCTTTCATCAACAGTTTCTATTATAAAATGACATTGACATGATGTCTTGGGGCCTTTTGATAAAATTATGAAGTTGATAAAGATCACTGAAAACATACCGGCCCATTTTTTTTTTTTTTTCAAATGTATACTATGTAAAATTAGTATCAATTAAAGTCTGAAATGAAAACAAATACATTTTGATGTTTATAACTGACAGAGATGAATTGTGTGTGCTGATTGCCTGATGCCAAACCCATGATATCTCTTCCGTCTAATGAATGATAGTGATTCTAACTGTCAAGCTGCAGCAACGCAGATAAATATAATCCATATAATTTGCATGCTAGTTCTAGTTTATTTTATTTATTATTTTATTTTTATTCACTACAAAGTGGTACTGTAAAATGCTTAACATGCCCTAATGTATTAAGATCAAATACTGTATACCCTTTATTGATAATGCATACTATTTGCAGGTAAGAAGATGAGCACAGAATATGGTTTTCTATAGGAAAATGTGATTGCTTAATTCATATTCTGGGCACATCAGCTTGACTATACGGTTTTATTTATTAGGTGTATACCGAATTTGGTCTATTAATATCCCTTTGTTTGTCACTGTAACGCTCAGTACAAAGGCAACGGAGATCAGAGGTAAGTATAAACAAAAGAAGTATTTATTTTTCCAGCAAGCA
>JAUCMT010000134.1:2073434-2084767 GCA_032357475.1 Enteromius thamalakanensis
AATCTTTATTTTTATATAAAACGCAATTGCTGTATTTGTCTTCTTGATCGAGAGTCTCTGAAATTTTTGCCACAACATGTGTCTCTATCCTCCTAATATATGGCGATGAGTAGAGTTTGAGTGGCAAAGACTCTTCAAAGACCATAGCTGGAGAATTGCAGAAAATAGTTTAGTCTCAGGGTCAGAAAACCTTTAAAAAAATGGTCAAACAGCCCCTACATCAGCACATGTGGTTCAGGAGGGTTTAAGAAAAATTCTCCTTGCTCATACAAAAACAATCTCCAGCATGTTCAGTTGTCAGAGCTGACTGGAACTACAAATGGGACTGGCTTCTATGATCAGATGAAACTAAAAAAAATGTTTAGCAGCAAACACTCAAGATGGGTTAGGTGAACACAGAGATAAAAAGTATTCCATGTGTCCAATGAAATATACTGCTGTGTTTTTGATGTTGTGGGTCTATATTTCTGCTGGAGGTCTTGGACATCTTGTTTAGACACATGGCATCATGGATCCTATCAAATACCAACAGATAACAAATCTAAAACTGACTGACTCTGTTAGAAATCTTATAATGGGCCATGTTTGGGTCATCCACTGGGACAATAATCCAAACACATACATCAAAATAAACGCAAGAATTTTTCACTGAGCACAAAATGAAGCTTTTGCCATGATTGTCCCAGTCCTCTGACCTGAACCCTGCAGAAAATGAGTGAGGTGAACTAAAGAGGAGAAGCATCATCATAGAGCTGGTATTCTGGTATTCTTTTTCTTCCCATTTTCAATTCACGAGTTTGCACTTCCATATGATAATAACGATAAGCATGTTTGGCGTGCTGTCTGGGGGGCGAGCTGGCTCGAACCCTGCGTGCCCCCTGTGCACCCAAAGCGCGGAACAAGGTGGAGAAGGGTTATGCAAAACGCCATAAGGAAAGATCAAGTGAGCTTAGTGAGTAATTCGGTGCCAGCCATGGTGGATCATGCATTAACACTCCTCCCAAAATTAGTTTTCAACACCACTTGTTTTACTTGGTAGGTTAGAATTTTTGATAGAAAGATCCAAACAATAAAGAATGCAGATTTCAAACAGAGTTATCCTCTGGGACAGAAACTAGGTTGCCCAATACGTTCACTGACATGTTAAACTGACAACTTGAATTCTCCTTGAATTCACAAACTGAGCTTTTAATAATTCAGTTATACCCATTCATATTGTTATATTCTTGAGTCAGATTCAGTCCAGTATAATTTAACCTTTGCAACAGTGAGCTACAGAAGAGGGTGAAAATATATTTGTACATGCGCCTTCAGTTCCTGAGTTACGGCCATGGGGAGCCGTTGTCCGATCCAATTCTCGAGTCACGGCCAGGAGAGCCGTTCCATACGTTCCCCAGACCAGTTCCTGAGGAGAGCCGTTTCTCAGTCCAGTACCCGAATCACTGCCAGGAGAGCAGTTACCAAGCCCAGTTCACAAGCCACGACCAGGACGATCGCTGAGCCGGCCAGTGATCCTGATTCTTCGTGGCACGAAGTCAGTGGTCCAGATTCCCCTTGGGTTCCGCCAGTGACTGCACGGCTTCCAGAGATGTGAGTTCCGGCCATAGAGTCTCTGTAGGTTTCGCTGGTGGCTGCACAAACCCTGGAGGTATCTGTGGCTCCTACAGGAGGTATAGAGGTTCCACTGGTTATTGCACAACCGCCCGAGGTGTCAACTTGGCCCATGGACACTCGGGAGGTTCCGCCAGTTGCTGCACAAACCCCTAGCCTGCCTGTAACTGCTTTTGTCATGTCCCTAAAACTTGTGCCTTCCCATGAACCGGACCCGCTGGTCCCTGAACTAACGTTCTGTCCTGTATCGGCCACAGAGGGCATTGAACTACTGTCCCACTCTGAACCGGCCACGGAGGCCGTTGAACTATTGTCCTGCACTAAACCGGCAAAGGAGGCCATGAAAGAAGCCTCTACTCATGTCATCTCTCCACAATCTTCCAGAAATGCTCTGATTAATGCTTGGTCTCTAGTGGTCAATAAGATGTTTTTTTTTTTCACTACTCATTCCTTAGATTTTATATTCATCACAGAAACCTGTAAAAAAAATTCTTGGTTCCTCCAGGCTGCAAATGATTTAAATTTGTTCCAGTCTTCAGATCACAGAGACTAGTGGTAATTAAAAAAAAAAAATATATATATATATATATAAATAACGTTGTATCCACTGTCATCCTGTTCTGTCTGATGCAGTACAGGTGTTGTTTGTGTCCAAACAACCTAGTCCCAAGCTCTCATGTTTGGATGATCCTGAGTGCGAATCCTGATTTAAAATCATGAACACAAAATCTGAGGTGTAGTGCTCAAAGACTTCTCTCTGCCCCCGGTTTAAGTATTGATACAGATAGAGCCTTTGCTGTGGAACAACCTGCACAGTCTTTAACTGTTAAAAACTGTTAAATAATCTCTTAAACACTATTTCTATTTTTGTTTTGCTTTTTGAATTCAGTGTGACTTTATGGTTTTAATGTGTTTCCCTGTGTAACGATCAAGCTGGATGTACCAGCCCAGCTCACCGGTTGGCACTCCAGCATCAGATTAACGTGTTTTGTGTCTGTTTTCAATCCTGGACTCTTGTCAATGAACTCATGTCTCCGCCCACCTCTGTTACCATAGTGGTTCATTCAAGTCTCCACCCAGTGCCCTAATTCCCATGTGTACTTTAACCCCAGATGTGTTTGTGTTGTCATGGTTCATTGTTGTTCTGTCAAGTATTCTCATTCATGTTTGCGTTCTTTGTTGCTCTGTTGTGGATTTATTGTTGTCGACCTTGCCTTTTCCCGGACTATTGCCGACTATTGCCCGACTCACACACGGACCCTGACGGCACTTTTGCTCTGCCTCCACCATTGTTGTTTACTGGTCTTGACCCTGATTGCCTGTCTGCTCTTTGTGTCACAATAAACACAAAAATCTTAAATCTGTACGCCTTCTCGTCTCCTGATCGTGACACCCTGTGTTCTATGTCTTTGTTTGTTCAGCACTTTGAAACATGTAACTTTTTGATCAACATCAAATCACAACATTCTTGGGACATTAAATTTAGTGATGACATTGGCCTTTGTTGTAAACCTAATCTTTTTCCAAATGAATGAAGCTTACAACCACTCACAGCCAGTCAACAAATGGTAGCAGAAGAAAACACCATCTATCTAAAAAAAAAAGTGTTTGCACAACATCTAGGCAAACCTATGAAATTGGAAGGAAACACAATTTACAAATAATCAGAATGTAACATGATCTTTAATCATGTTTGGCATAAAAGAAAAAATATCATTTTGACCCGTATGTATTTTTGGCTATTGCAACAAAATATATCCCTTTAAATGTTTAATAAACTTAGTGTGAAGTTCTCTCAACCCATTCCTCAAAATTGCAGGGTTTTGTCAGTTGCAGTCAATGTGATCTATTGTTCTCAAAGCATCAGAAAGTCTGAAACACTGGCCTTTGTTGATCTTTTCACAGATTGTAAACAGCTTGTCAGTACATTGAAAAACAGAACAGTTTGTCCTTGTATACTGAATAATTCAGTGTGAGGGCATATCTTGGACCGGTAACTAGTTTACTGGCAATCCTCTGTAGATATCGATGTCATAGAGATGTTAAGTTGGAACCTACGCTCTGAGACCACTGAATTGGAAAACTAAAGTTGCTTGTTTGTTTTTTAAACACGGAGCAGCAGCTTCCTGTGAAATAATTGCTTTTCAGACACCTGTAAGAGAAACTCTGGTGGACTGTAATTTATCATTGATGGAAGAAGGACTGCCTCCTACACAGCTTTTCATGCCTTGAATTCATGATTAGCTTTATATGAACACAATCATTTGTCTTCATTGATATGTTTACACTTTTGGTCATTTATTTTTTGAGTTTATAAGAATTTTTACTTTTAGAAAGAAATATTTCCAAGGTTAAAATCTCAGAAAAGAAATCATAATAATATAATAAAAAAGTCCTGCTTTATATTGCGTACCTAATACCTGTGTAATTACAAAGTAACTAGTTGTGTACATAGTATGTAAGTACACAATGTGAGTACACATTGGTGCATATAGTATCTACAGATATAATATTTCTGTAACTACTGCAACTACATTTAGGAACTGTCAGATGTAAGCACAAATGTATAACAAGACATTGGTAGCAACACAATGAGGTGCATCCCTCCCATCTATAACTATCCCTAATAGATGAGGCACTGGCCTCCTACGCCAGGGATCGTGGTTGTGTCCCATCCAGGGAGGTTCACAGCAAAGTGGCGTATCAGCCTGAGGAGAGCTTCCCCAGATGAGTCTTGCCTCCTCCCAGGATCTATTCCTCTTCTGCTTAAACCTCCTACAGGGTTCTTCTCTGCCACGGTTGCTTTTGGCTGTTTTTTGTGTACAATGTGAAAACGAAATAAATTGAAATGAAAAAGGTTGGCAACTAGAGTCTATCAAATACCAATAACAAAGCACAAAGGTGTCAGAAAAATAGTCTAAACTTGTTTGGTTTATCTAAATCTTTATGATACAGTAGCCTTGTGTGGAAAACTGACAAAACTGACCTTTCCTGACTTATTTTTGTGCATTGAAGTGAGAATTTGATTTGTTATGTACTAAATTATTCTGTCTTTTAATTCCACAAACAATTACTCTGACAAGGTTTTGATTGTTCCTGTGAGAGATCAGTGAAGCATTCTGTGAAGGAAATGTTTGATTGATGTCACGGTCACTTACTCCTGCAGCTATTCTGCAGAACAAACATTTCAAGTCAAAGGCCAAGATTTCAGAGTGGCGGTTTCTTTGTTGTCTAAATGACCATGTCCAGAACCTTAACAGGCTTTGAGACTCTGCAACCAAGTCGGACAAAAGTAGGAGATAAGCAGCATTCATGCTGGATTTAGACTATGGAAAGGGAATTTCAGATATAAAATATAGTGCACGCTTCAGACTTTGTGTGCAAGAAATATATTCAGATTATTGTTTAGAATTATACTCAAATTATACTTACAATCAGTTCAGAATTAATGAGAAATACTGTACTTAAGCAATACATAAGTTTTGTTAAATTTCTGACTTTCTGGAGTTTCTCAGCATTCTTTGAAGGGTATGAGATATGTATGCTTTATAGAAATCAGCATTCAGTACACAAAACCTCAAATTTGTATGGTATTCTGCTCCTTTAGGTTGACAGACAAACTATGGCACATGGTCGAAGAAAACGTCACAGAAAAAAGTAATAAAATGTTTTACTTATGCATGTGAATACATGAATCGTTATTTTATATATATATATATATATATATATTTTTTTTTTTTTTTTTTTTTTTTAATTCATTAGATGTTAAATTTTATAAATTAAAATATATTTGAAAAGTCACACTATGTGACATACCAGTATCCCCATGACTTTCTATAGAACAAGCAGTTTAAAGGATGGATGTATCAACTAACCTTGCCAAGTCTTGAAAATGTAAAAAAAAAAATTTCTGACCGACTGTTAGATGTTATGTTTCCTGCCTGTTTAGTTCTGTGTTCATGTGTTCTTGCTTTAATTTCAGTTTGATGTCCATGTGCTTTCCCATATTTAGTATTTCCTGTGTTTGTATGTAATCATTAGTTAATTTACTCCAACCTATGTTTCCCCAGCTGTCCTCCATGAAGTCATTAGTCCTCTGTGTCATTAAACTCTGTTTGAGTTCACTCTTTTCCGTGATTAATGTTTGTAAATGTTTGATTGTGCGTGCTACCTTTCTGTATCTCCAGCATGTATTATTAAATGATATTTATTTATATTCAGAATCTCCTTCGTTCCTGTCTCCACATGGCAAAAGACTTAACAGAGATCCTCCTTCATTTCCTATTTAATTCCCTGCGTGTTTCTGCAAGTTGTTTTCACCAATTGATTGATTTGGATGGGAAATGTTTTTTTTAATTCATATTTTAGCAACACATCTAAAAAGAAAAAAAGAAAGACATTGCTTTTTGTAGGCAGTGAAATGAGACTAAGAATAAAACTTTTTTTTCTCCATGATTTTAGAACAGTTATATCACAATAATATATTTTTTTCTTCAAGATTCAGAATTTAATTTCTGTATTAAATACGTGCTCCATAATAGAAGTGTATTTAAAACATTGTACGTATGAACTGCATTTTTAATGTTACCAAATAAATAAATCAAATAAAATCAAGGGGAAAAAAAAGAAAAAGCATCACATTAATGATGCTCAACACACAAGAGGCAAATGAAGAACAGACTTGTATTCAAGCCCTTTTACGTTGATTTATTTCCCTGAGCACATGATATTTTTATTACATCATTCTGAAACTCACAAGCCTTGGACTCTGACAAATGACAATGATCACCGGAAACAAACTCATTTTTTTTTTTTTTTACTTTCTTCGCTCTTCACAATAACATGTCTGTATGAATGATGTCTGTTTCAACAGCGCCACCATTTCAGCCAACATGTTTAACTATAGTCTAGCGCATGATGAAATTGTTAACACATTCTATTAAGATCGTGACAAATGTCTCTCCTCAGTGGCACTCAGTGACCATATCATGTCTACATTACTAACACATCACATTCAAATTGTAAGTAAGAGGAGTCATTTCTCTAGTTCCTCAGCCCTGACCTGAATAAACCAACCCTCTCCTCATACTTTGCGATCTTTACTCTTTGTGACAGTTTTCATCTCGCTACTCAGAACATCATACTTGTGCACATCACTAGGTTTTCACCAGTACTGTGCATTCAACGAGGACTTAAATTATAGCAGGTTGAATCATTGTCAGAATTGTCCTATTTCCAGCAACGTCAGAGGCACTGCTGGAGCAAGGCCCGGGGCCAGGCAATGCCTGATTACATTACCAAAATCTGCTTCCTCATAGGTTACAGTAAAAAAGACAAGAAAGTTCAGTGTGAATAGAATTTTGATGAATCACATGGCAGTTTGATCAGACAAATTTCTCTGTTCATTGTAGCGCTGTATACTTTAAGACATACAAATTCTGAAGGATTGCGGCGGTATCTTGCACCTATAAAAAATGTATTGCATTTTTTTTTTTCATTCAGGAAAAGGAAATGGTGACAAAATCAGTGATGTCTGAAGTAGAGTGCCATCAAACATCCAATCCAAAAAGACATTTCAGTATTTCATGTTGCACCAGTTAGGGTCGTTTAAAGCTGTGTCTGGTGCAACTATGTAAAATTAACATAAAAATAAAGAAATAAAAAAAAAAATTAAAAAAAAAAGCAATTTAGTTACACTGCTTTATTAATCTACACCAAAGCATGATGGTATCTTTACAATATAAACATCACTTTGAAGGACAGACTATTTTTATCCAGTCAGTTTGAAAAAAGATAACCCTAAACACAGATTGCTTTATTCTATATTGCAAGGACCAGAGTTAATCATTCACAATCACTTTTGAAACAATTGTACTCACTATTAGCATGTAGCCAACACCAATATAACAAGATTCACAAGGTGTACACCATTGCTTTTGCTAATACATCAGTAGAAATACAGAAATGAACAATTCCACAGTAAATACGGTTTATGTTATAAAATAAGTTTATGTTCAGTAAACAGGGAGATGTGTCCTTGGCAGATCCTGAAATAAAAAGTGGCACATCTGGAGAGTCCATAAAGTCACAGTCACCTTGTAAACACAGGCTTTCCCTCCCCTTCATGTCTTTCTGTTTCTTACGCACATTCTCTTAGCTTATTTGCGATATCAATTTAAATTGGTGCTGCTGCTTTAATCATGTTGAGATTGCACTAATGAACAAAAGATGTTGATCCAGGATCACATTCTACTTGGTGAAATCACTGTGACCGGTTTATGTTGTGTCTGCTGTCAAGAACAGGACAGAATTAACATACTCGTCTCCCATCTGCTATGATAATCACAAAAACACAGCTCTGACTGCTGATAGATTCAATCTTCAGTCGACAACAGACGCTAGACTTACTTGAGGACAAATCCTCTGCAGGTTGGTATTTTTGAACATCGTCAATGGTTCAAATAAGTATTCCAGCAAACTCCTGTCACACAATTTGAATCAAAATAGTCTGGTGAATGGAAATGGTTTGATCTATTTAAGGGACAGAAAACACTTTGGCTGACATTCCAAGTGACTATGGGACATTCATTCATTCAAGGTGAAACTAAAAAACAAACTGAAAGCAACGCTGCCATATATTCTGAAACTTTCCTAAACTAAAGTATGCCTGCAAACATGCGCAAAACTGTGAGCCTTATTAAAGCTTCCAGAACTTCCTCATCAGGAAAAAAAAAAAAATTATTTAACACTTATTTCATTTAACACTTATTCTGATGTCAGACAGATGAATACATCAAAGTACGTTCAGCTGAATCACGGTGAGTAATGTACATAATAGGACAGGCAGACAATCATTCCCAAACCTTGTCCTGCCTCCCCTGATGGATCACAACAGAGAGCTAAGGGTCTATCTTTAAATTCATTGCAGTTTAATAACAACAATTCATGTTTTGTGAAACATCTCACAAGATAATGCAGGCCTAAATAAGGAGGAGCTAAAAAAGACATGACAGGAAACTTATAATCTATTTGACATGCAAAAAGAGAGTTTAAATGGAAAGGTAATGGATGGTTTGGGCACAAACAAACTAGAGGAACAAATATGCTTTAGGCAATTCAATCACAGTGATACACCCAGACTCAAGTGCTTCAAATATTCTTTTGCCCATACTTTCAGTCAGGGCAGAAAGGCAAGTGTGACTTTGACAATTACTTTCTGCTATATTTGCCAACAGCAAACAATCAGATTAATCTTTATCATGGCTTATTTTACTCTGTTTTGGCACAAGATAACAAATATGGTCCATAAAACCCTCCCACTGAAATTTGTTCCAGCATTTCGAGGGATCTGTCACAGAAGAGGTATGAAGGTTTAATATCTGTATTAAGATGCAAGTGCTATACCTAAAATCCCAATTTTTTTCCAGAAACAATGAATGATTCTGAATTATGGCAGTTCTATTACTTTCATGTGCATATAAAAATAAATCAATAAATAAAATGATGTACTGTAAAACCCCAGATGTTTACATCACTATACAGTAGAAAATGCACATAATGATTCTATGTATATACATAATTTTACAATAATTATTTTTTAATTGAATTTGATCGTAAAGTTTACAAGACTACAGCACATAAACTGCCAGATATGTCCAGTCATATCTGACAACATCAGTCAGTACATTCATGCTAGCAGCAAAGACTACTCAAAATAAATAAACTCCATTGTATACACAAGTGTATAATGTTAATGTCATTTAAAAAGTGTTAGTAAATAATAGTCAATGTCATTTGAGATGTAATGAGCCTGCTATCACACTATTGCTCTGTTAGCGTTCTAAAGTGAAGCTCCTTCCACGCTGCATTCAGACACTTTCTCTAGATCTTCCATTACTAAGTCTTGCTCGTTGACGTGGTTCATCCTCCTCGAGCTGTTGTTCTCCAGGCTGTTAAGAGAGATGGGCTCTGTGGAGGGTTGCGGGTTCACCGGTTGCACAGAATTGCCCTGCACCCTGTGAGAATATGTCCGATGCTGACCGCCGACAGGACACAGGCCGAACTTAAACACGGCCTGAAATCCACGCCGAAAGTTCTCATTAAAGAACCCGTAGATTATCGGGTTGACGCTGCTGTTGAAAAAGGCTAACCAATGGGCAAAAGGGTAAATGTATATGTTAATAAGCTTGTACTGATGTTCAGTTAGTTTGACATAGTCTGTTAGCATCATCAGCGTCCACAGAGGCAACCAGGACAAGATGAAGAGCAAGGCCACAATGAGGAGCATTTTGATCACTCTTTGTTTTTTCTTCGACACAGAGTGCCGGTTATCGTGACCCGGTTTGGCGCCTGCCGGCATGGCCGTTTTGAACAGAGTAATGCCGATCCTTGCGTACATGATCACTATGAGGGACAGAGGAGCCAGGTAAATGTTAGCAAACAGGACGGTGGTGTAGATCTTCCTCATCTCTTGGTTAGGCCAGTTTTCCCTGCACCAGTAGAAAGGGCTTGTTTGGTTGCCATCTCCAAGGAACACACGGACACTTTGCTCTTTAGTCACCTGAAGCATGACGCCAGAGGGACACATGATGGACACTGCCAAGACCCAGATTATCACGATGATAAAGGTGGCTGTTGATATTGTGAGTTTTTGCTTGAAGGGATACACTATACATCTGAATCTGTAAAAGACACCCGGCAACATGTTAAACATTTAACAGCCATGTCAGATATGAATCAAATTTCAAGAGTTGCGTTTGTAGTGGATTATATTAGTTCCTCACATATGTTTATTTTATAATGAAATTACACTGAATACTATTGACTGAGGCTTTTTCATCTACTACATTCAGTGCTGAACGGGTGACTAGTTTAAAAGATTTTTGCTCTCATTGCCTGTTCAGTAAACCCAATGTCTTTGCTTAATAGTACTTTCTGAATAATTTTGATCTGAAAAAGGACATTATTTTTTCTATGCATTGTTAGAATGATTAGCTACTATAACCGTTTTATATCTGAATCAGCCTCACTATAAGGTTAAATTATAAAATCTAGTTTCTGTCACAGAATAAATAATAAAAATGGGAATTGTGACTTCCCACAATTCTGACCTCATTTCTCTCAATTTATCTCACTGTTCAGACTTTCTTCAAAGAATTTAGAGCATACCTAATTCTGACTTTTTTTTTTTACCTTATTTATGATAAAGAAAAATTAGTTCATCCATGAAATAAGGGTGCTCATTGAAAAAGATAAATGTAAACCTAGCAAACTTGTAATAAATAAAGACGTATTTGTGAGATTAAGATTTGCAATTACCCTTTAACAGGCTTCAGCCCAAAAAAATCCTAAATGCCACCTTTAACTGGCCTTTTCTGTTAAGCACAAATGAAAAGCACACTCGCTTAATCAACTCTCTTACATGTCCTCAATTACAAATGACTTTTAACTTTTAAATCCCTCTCTTAAAGAACGTCTCGGTTACGTATTGTAACCCTCGTTCCCTGAGGAAGGGAAACGGAGACGTCACGTTGGGGACCGACGAACAGGAATAGGATGCCAAAACAACTCTGTGTGTATGCAAACACGCCAGTGAATTTCATTGGCATAAGCTGATTAGGATCAGCTGAACCCAATCGCAGCGCGAGTATAAGTAGGTCAGCAGATCTAGCGTTCATTAGGTTTTCGCTGAGGAGCCGAGCCAGTGTTACGGCCCCTAGCGG
>JAUCMT010000134.1:2087932-2100369 GCA_032357475.1 Enteromius thamalakanensis
CAGCACAACATTAACAACAGTGATAGTGAGCCCGACAGAAAGTCAGTTATTGGTATTGTCCTTAATCACGTGATCAACAACTAAAAACAAAAAAAAGCAGAATTTAAACAGCTAAGACTTTCTTCTTGCAGGCTTGTGTGCAATTTACTGTCCACACAGTGTATGGCAACTGTTCATATCCAATTTGTGTGTCTATAAGCACTCTTTTGTTTCTCAGAATGTGCACTGGTTTCTACGGCAATGCCATTGCGTTGTGTCTACGATAGAAACAATAGTAACAGCAATACAGTTTCCAATGCGGATGTTGTCTTAATAAATAACAACATGTTGCTATTGTGGCTTTGCTCCATTATTATATTTCTCTATATTATATTTCGACTTCTGAGATTATATTCCTCTGATGCTTTTAAAACTCAAAGAGGTATAGTACAAGTACTAGCATTACATTGTGTTTTTCCGGATTGACTTGCACTTTGTAACGACACAAGCTTGTTTCCGCAAAGATGTTCAGCATGTTTTCTGCCAAAAACATCTAGCATGAGGACGTGAAAAAGCTACTCTAAATCCGAGCTGACCGGAAAGACTGAAATGGATTTCCAGATATGCGATTTGAATAGAATTTCAAACCACATACATTACGAATGTACTGCAGCTTCAAAATGCATTTGGACAATTCGGATTACATGTAGTTTGTCTAAATATGATCAGATTTCAATCGAATTAGCAAAAAAAATTGGATTTGGGCTGACAATCTTAGCGAGGTTTTAGTCTTGCGTAGCCAGACCTTCAGATAGATGGCTAAAGATCTGGGAACTTTGAGAACATTCAGCCACATTCAGACAGTCAGTCGAAATTCAATTTCTTTGCAAATTCAACTTAAAAACGATTTTACGACTAAATGACAAAAAACGTCTCATGTTATGTTTATAACCCCGTTCCTTGAAGGAACGAGACGCTGCGTCGACGAGACGCTATGGGAACGCCCTCAGCTTGACAGCTCTGAATAGTGTGTTGAATCAGCCAATGATGAGTTGGGACGTCAGCGGCGGGTGACGTCACTGGTCAGGAAGTATAAAAGCACAAGGAAAACGCCAGCCAGATAGCTCCTTTGGCCATACCTGGTGCAAAGTCAAGATGTGTAGGGGCCACAGAAAGGGCCTGAAGGTCACCTACTCTCCTCAGAGAACAAAACACTAAAAGAAGTGTGGTTTTTATTGTCAGTAGACAATCTAAGTTTTCCTCTAAGGGCTCAAATGGTGGCCCCCAGAGGGCCTCTAACACTACAGCCAGGTCCCAGGTTGGTACCCGGGAACGTACTGGTGGTCACAACCGCTTTTTTTTCATCCTTATTACTCATTTAGAGGGATGAAAACTACAGTACCCGTGAATGGCCACAATTTCAACACCTTAATGACAATGTTCCTAGGATTTGACGTCTGAGGCTAAGACTGAGGAGGCCATTGAGGAGGCCATTTTTGATTGATTGTGCTGGCTGCTGTTTGACTGAGTGGAGGTGGTGCTAATTTGCATATTGATACATAGGCATATAGTATATAGGTTATGTAATATATTTTAAGGCAAAGAAATTTATTCTTATAAGATTTTTTTTCATTTTGATGATCAAAAATTAGTTTAAAGGTTACATTTGTTGAATACAGGGGGATTTATTAATATATTAATGTAAATTTATTACATTACTGGGAAAATTATCATTACAGTACTGTGAAAAAGTCTTAGGCCACTAGTATTTTCACCAACAAAAAAAGTCAGTTATTTCCAAAACATAATTTTTGTCATTAATTGTAATAATGCAGTGAGATTATTGTCTGCACAAGGAGTCTGACAACAGCAAGTGCTCCACACAGAGATCTGATCTGATCATCATCTAGTCTGTCTGGAATGACATAAAGTAACAGAACAAACTGAGACTAAACTAAATCCAGAAGAACTGTGGCAACGTCTCCAAGATGCTTCAAATAACCTAACTGCAAATCTACAGTACTGTTCAACGTTTTAGATAGTTGTGTAAAAATTGCTAAAAAAGAGGAGGATGCTTTCAAAAATAATACCATAAATAGATTTAATGTATCAATTAACTTTTATTAACTGAATTAAATAAATATTAGGTATTACAGCTTTTGGTAAAAAAGCTTCTGTTCAGAGGTACACTTGTTCAGTTTTATTCAGGTAGCATTAAATCAGTGATGCTCTACAACCATATCTCCCAATAGTAATATATAAAATAGCTCCAGGGAGCCCTTATGCAGCTGAGGAACGGAAGACAGACTTGTGCTTCCTCTGGGCTGCCAGCATGACTAATATTAATATTTTTACTGGCCTTATTTAAATATTGTTTACTGACCCTATTTAATGGGTGCTTTCTCACAGACAAACAAAAAAATTCTGTTTTCATTCATTAACTTCAAAAACAAAGCTTTTTTGTTTGGTTTAACCAAATATTTTCATTAATTTCAAATAAATTCTTTAAAATAACAATGGCGTTAAATAGTGTAATGCTAGCTACATTTTAGTCTGATGTAGTCTGGGTTTTTTTGGTAAATAAATAAACACTAATACTATTTCATCTCATCCCACTAGGGCTAACTTATATAAACAGTCATAACCACAAATAAAATTGTATTCAGTGTCTAATTAATTCCATGGGAATGTGTCAAGTGCAAATTACACTTACACTGAAATGCTATCATGTTACAATTTGGACAGTAAGTAAGAATAAATAAGAGGTTAAAATCAATAATGAGGAGTCTATTACAAAGCAAACAGGTGTCTGCATTGACATCACTGTAGATTTGTATGCAAAGTTTAAAACATTATTTATTTTCAACATCCTAATAGCAACCAGTGAGGCACACGTGGTAAATAACCATCTCGCATAGAGATATTACAGAGAAACCCAGTCATTATCTCTGAATAGCACACAGAAAATAACCATAGCTATCTAAAAAAAAAGCAGTAAATTGTAGAAAAACTGGCAATGAAATCTAAACTGATTTCAAGGTGCTGAAAAGTGATTTGTTTCTTACATAATGACATTTATCCTAGTAAACACTTATCTTCCTCAAAATATTTTAAAACAACGTTCAGATGCACCTTGAGTTTTCTAAGAGATTTTCCACTTAAACAAATGTCAAGTTGGGTTCTAATTATTAAAAACATGGTGATGGACGTAAAGACAGCCCTGATATAAACTGAGGTAAATTTGCTACATAAAAAACATTTTGGTATTTAAATTTTATATTATTTTTATATTTTATTTATTAGCCTATAATATTTATTTTATTATTATAGGCCATTAAAGTATAGTGAACTCTAATTTTGCCAATGACTTTGTCTCTATGGAAACTGTCTTGGTTACGACGGTAACCCTAGGTCCCTGAAGGAGAGAATGGAGACGTTACATATATGGGAACTCATCTACTCCGCCTCTAGCCCTGACTGTGTGGCAGGAGGACCCAGGTTCACTGGAGGGAACAATCTGAGGGAATAGCACACGGATCACGTAGAAGTGGCACAGCAAGCCGAGACCAGCCGGCCTTCCACTCACCTAATGTCTATCTTAAGACACGGCAGTACACAGACTCGACGCGGGGATTGTCTTGCAAAAGTATTCGGTGTGTGTCACCCAGCTTTCAGCTCTACAGATATCTGCTAGAGAGGCGCCGTGAGCCCACCAGTAGGATGAAGCAACACTTTTTTATGTGGCTCTAACAACTAAGTGACACGGCTCTCCCTGGTTTTGTCACGCATCTACCACACAATAGCCAACCTCTGTTTGGATACAGCCTTCCCTTTCAGACAAGAGCTGCTTTAAGCTCCGGGTGAGGTCCATGTGTATTTTGGAGACTGGGACACAGCAACTCTAGGCCGGATCTGCCTTCTCCTGGGGCAGAGCTTGCAGGTTCACTACCTGGTAGGAACCTTGGGCACAGGGGTCTTTAGAAGATGTGAGAAACAGCCGGCCCTCATTTCTTACTTCATCGGCAGAGAAGGCTTGTAGGTCCCCTACCCTCTTGATAGAGGCGAGCATGGTGAATGAGCAGCTGATGCAGTGCATATTCAGGTTTTCGCTGAGCAGCCGAGCCGCAGCCCCGGCGTACAGCATGATCCAGGGTCGTGGCAGGGGATGTAATGTCTCCGTTCACTCTTTCAGGGAATGAGGGTTACATTTGTAACCATGATGTTCCCCTTCAGTCGAGTCACTCCAACATTACATATGGAAACAGACCCATGGCTAAGGCCACAACCCTGAGGCCACATAACGCACAGACCACCGTGCCGTCAGGCGGGCGTGTCAGCAAAGGGATATGATTTCAGACACGATTTCAGACGCATCTGACTCCACAGGAGCAGATGGCGGGCAAGTTGTGACATGTGACGGGAGCGTAGACCACCATGACGGTTAATGTTGGCTATGGACCAGTTCAGGCTTGTGCCGCAGCATCGGTCAGAAACAACGCACGCAGGACAGTGGCATCCGTGTCCGAGTGGATGGTGGTAAAAAGGGTGGACGCCTGGCGAACTGAATCGCATAGCCGAGGCAATAACAATTTACAAAATATAAATATACACAACCTGAAGGATATGTGTTCACTCAAAGAAAGTTTTCCTGTGAATTAATTTAGGGAAAAGTCATCAGAGAATCTGTTTTGCCTTCTTGAGGTGTTAGCTGCCTTTCGGGCTGAGGGTCCACAGACCCTCATAGTTGCAGTTTGAGTTACCCATTGGGCTGGTAAAGAGGTATTAAAGATTATTTGTTAAATTTAACAAATAGTTTGCACCTGATTGGTTTAAATGCTACAATAATCACCAGAAAAAAAAAACAGAAAAAATTATAATTTGTAGGGACAAACTAATTTCTTGCAAACCTAGCTACAATCTGGTAGTGAAGATGCCATGCGATTTTGTTTTAGATTCCTACTCAGAAAATTATCAGTGCCAGTTCTTTCTTTAGGCTTTTTCAGGACAGCTCATAAACATGCCAGAAATATATATATATAAATGCCTGTGGAATTCAAGCAATACCACAATCTGTTTGGAATAAACAGACTCTAAATCCCCAGTTTATCTGTATACTGTATGTCTTGTTTATATCACCATGCATCATTCTTGTGGCTATCATTAAATGTAAAGTCAAATGTAGGATTGTATTTCATAAATTGGTAACTCAATATCACATCAATCAATCAATTTCAATCAATCAATTGTATTTCTATAGAGCTTTTAACAATACAGATTGTAGCAAAGCACTGAAAATGATCAAATGAGAGAACAGAGTGATGGTAATGTATAATGACGAGATTAAACTATTTATTTATCAAATGCAGATCTGTAATCAAAACTAGAAATAATGACTAGAAATTAGGTGCCCCCAAATTGGTAATTAATTATATAATTGGTAACACCAAAATCCTTTTTATAGTCTAACAGCACTCACAAACGAAAACTCTGTCTGGACCGACTTGTATTCAGCTTTTCATACTGTTTTTTTTTTTTTCTCAAAACGCTGGTTGAAGGTGAACAGCATCCTTTACTGCCAAATACAGCATTAACTCATTGTTAGCTTAAACCTTCAGGCTTCTTGGGAAAAAAAAAAAAAGATGCCTTCTCTGGTCAGTATAGCCCTAAGGAGATCCACAAATGTCATTTGAAAATTTAAGCATGCAAGACACTGCGAAAACAATGCTCAGCTAGAACAAGTAGCTTTAAAGAAGATGCAAAGATTGCATGTATGGTTACTGGCATTGCACTGACCTGTAATAATGTTGTCAAGAAGAGTTGTGGGCATGCAGAAAATCCCAACAAGAAGGTCACTAATGGCGAGGTTGAGGATGAAAAGGTTGGTGACAGTGCGCATGTTTTTGCTTCGTAACACAATAAAACACACCACTCCATTTCCAACCATGCAGACCAGGAATATGAGCAGGTAGGACACTATGAAGACTGCCGCTACAGATGGCTGATGCAGGTAATATCCAACGTATGTTATGTTGTTCTGAGGTAAGAAGAATTCATTGGAGCCATTGACAAAAGTCCAGTTTCCATCACCCTCAAGAGTAATGTTCACATCCAGTGTTTCGTTCATTTTCGATCTGAGGATAATAGAATAGAGTTGAGAGTTGGGCTTTATTCACAATCTTTCCCTCATTCAATATCAAGCCTTTGTCTTTCCTTTTTTGCATTCAACCTCATGTAGCTGCTACCTAACAAATCTGTGTATCTGTATCTCTCCAATTTCTAATGTGTAATTAACTGTGCATAATAAGCAAATGATTAATGGCAAACAACACCCTACCATTAGCCTACTTTTCACAAACTGGTTTGCAGTTATTGACACTCTGCAATCATGTGTGCCTCCATAATCATCAAAAACGTATACGCACTTGGGATGACTTGCGTTTGATACAATGTAAATAAATTATTTTATTGGCTGGCACTAAGATGCTCCGAGTTTACTTGAAAATGCACAATTAACTGAGTCAACTAATTGTTAGATACAGTCCTCATGGGTCAGTGCAGCTTGCGGGTTACTGTTTTAGCATATGAATGAAGTTTCATATTTATTTGTTAACAAAATCACCACACACCTCACAGATGTTAATAATAAAAAACAATGAAAAACAGTTACATATACCTTTCAAGGGCTAAAAAATAAAGAAATAAAGAAATAAAAGTGCTGTACTCTTATTAGGCTAAATACCAGAAAATCATTATAAAGTACGCTTAAATACTAAATTGCACAACAACGTCTATTAATATTATGCATATCTCCACAGTCATTCAATTATTTACAACGTAATTGGCATATTGCACCATTAACGATTAACAAATACAAGCAGAATACCTCTTGTATTTAAAATACAATAATACAGTCTTTCTTACCTTTTTTTACACCCAGTTTCCCAACAGTACTACCTGTTCCCAGGTAAAAACGAACACCTCCTTGTTCGCCCGTTCTTCCACGGAGAGACATAAGGAGTCTTTGGAAAGCTTTTAAACGTGAGTTAATTTTTGCAAATGAATTTCATTTTCTTCTTAACGCGAACTCCGGCATCTTGCGTGTCATAATTTGTAGTTTCAACAAGTTCCCCATGCGAAGCAAAGCTGCCGGTGTCACTTCCACACTCTTAAGCGGACTGCCAGTGAACAATGTGCAGGCGCGAGAGAGGGAGAGAGAACTGAGAACTGAGACTAGCGAAGTGATGCTGCGCTTTTAAGCGTCACGGCGCGCTTAGGGATGGACGCAGTGTTGAATTGTGCTCTGGGCGCTACATTAAGCCACGTCCAGTGTGGTTTTTAGGTCCAGACCGCGGGACATTGAAAACATCACCACCAAAAGGTAAACAGTGATGCACAAAGTATCTTTATTATTATTATTTTGCACTGTGACCTTTGTTTTGAAGCTAAGATTATTGCTATATTTAATCAGGCCGCAATATTTAGAGCTATCGAGTGTAATTCAATTTACAACTGTGTTGAAGCTCATATAGTCTCTTCATAATGATGTTGTCAGTTGTCACCTTTCTGGCATTTTTCTGTTTTTTTTACACTAACATGGCTAAGGCTACGTTAACAGTATTTTCAGCAATAGAGGGCACTATTCACTAGTTTATGTGTACATGGCACCTATTCCTCCAAGTTTCCTCGACTGTTTAAAGGGATAATTCACCAAACAAATGTAAATTCTGTCATCGTTTACCTAGGAGCACAAAATAATTATTGTGCTTTTGTGTTCTAGACAAGAAAAGAATCATGAAGAGAGTTTTCAATTCTGAGTGAACTAAGGAAAAATGGAAACAACTGTGAAATGATATTTGCGATAATGAATATAGGTATAAAATCTGCACTAAATAGACAGGGGCACAAAACTTTGCTAGATCAGTCACAGTAAGAAACTGATGGATAGTGGTGACTTAGAGATGAGACTAAATGAAAGACTGTGCGCTCTGCGTGCCAGTGAAGTGAAGTGGGCTGATATTGGCTTCGAATGCTGGCAGAGAGGCAGACACATCAGTATTAGTAGCTCTCCCTGGGGATTATGTACGTATGTGCACATATAATTTCAGTTTACATTAATAGCTGTCTGAACATTATTCCTTTAATTTTAGATTTTAGTATTTTTTGCCCAATTTAACAATTAACTCCTTTTACAAAAACTTAAAATTTTTATTCTTATTTAACCTAATCATAGCCTATTGTGTGTGTGTGTGTGTGTGTGAATTGTTTTATAAAAAATTATGTCTTAGCCACGTTACCATGTCCATTTGTTAATGGCATTTGCAGCAATGTTAATTCATATAATCTAGTGAGTATGTTAATATACATCCATTATTATGCATGTACAACTGTATAAATATCACTTTTGTCTTGTTTCTAGGACTTGTTTATAGTCAGTCCCTATGAATGTACCAGTGCTTGCCTATTTGGAGTAATATGAAATCTGAAAACATAAATCATTGATTTATTCAGGTCTTCAGATAAAGTTATAGTACAGGGTTCTTAAAGATTCTGCTTGATTTTACTGTATGCATTCTGTAACACTCTAAAAATAGTGGATCATTACAGTAGTAAGCCATGTAATGGCTTTAGGGTCAGTAGTGATGAGAGTTAGTGGCATGATGAGTCATTTAAAGCATCATGCATGCAGCAATACCTATATTAAGGGAGCGGGGGTGATTTTTAGATGCATTTTCTTCTGTGGCCATGTGTTTAGCAGTAATTTACTTAATTAGAATTTAAAACAGGGCAATTTTTATGGTGATATGTTTAGATTCAACAGAGAATCTGAACAAGATAATCTTTTCTGATTTTCTGTATATTACCATGCATCTCAAAGAGGCTAAAATAACAGTTTAATAGAATGTAAAAGCTGCAATGGGAGACTTAAAAATCTTCTTGGAACAGATTTCATGTTTTGGGAAAAGAATATAAAATTGCAAGCAATTACATGTTTTTTTAATGTGTGTGTGTGTGTTGCTTCCTTGAAGACTGGTTGATGGGTTTGTCACAGTGTTAAAAAAATGATGCAAAAATTGCAGCTATGAACAATGTACACATGAAAAAATACATGAGACACCCCGTGGTTGAGAGAATGAGAACCTCTAGGCACTCTTTCAAAAAGGTCATTCTCTAGGGATCTAAAGACGTAAAGGGTTCTTTCAGTTGCCCCATCATACAGTAAAGGCAATCACAAATACATACTGAAGTTCTCTGAATGCACAGAAGGATAGCTTCAAAGAATGTCTAGAGGTTCCCCAGAGGATTCTATCCCCAAAGTGCCAGAAGTATCTTCAAATTTTTTCATAGTACAATAAGAATGTCTTTTCAACAGCTTTATTTATTTTTTTGGTATGTCCAATAGGAGATGCATCGATACATGACTGACAGCTGCTTTTTGTGAGAAACCCCAAGTGATACTTTGAATTATGCTTGTGCAACTCTTTCATAATGTGTTACATATATACATTGATGTTCTATTTTTTAGAATATTTTTTATTTTTTATAATACCTATTAGGTATTACTGTTCTTAAGCTGTGCACTGAACATTACTACGAGCTGGCCGAACAATCGGTTCTCGGTGACTCTGTTCTCTCCGCTGCATTCTTGAGCTCAGCTAGCCAGTTTAGTCCTGTGGAGCTCCCAGATGTGAGAGATTTGCCCTGGAAGTCGGCGGTGTTCCTTTGTTTAATGACTGTCCAGTCCCGAATGGGAGGAAGTCATTCTCTCTGCCGATCACCCCAGAGCCGCCGCCCAAGTCAAGAGCAGCCTGAACCGTTCCATGTTGTGGATGCGCACATCTCCGCGGACATCGACCCGCCAGCACGGCCCCACGCGCCACCCATTCCCGATGCTGACGCTGATCCGCCATCACTGCCCCGCGCGCCGCCCTCTCTTGAGGTGGACGTCAAACCGCCACTACGGCCCGTGTGCCGTTGCCGCCTGTCGCGGACATCAAACCATTCGATTCTCCTAAAGACTGTGAGTTACCCTGGCTTGAACCTTTTAAATCGAATGACTGTGAATCACCATGTTCTGAACCTTTTGAAACAAATGACTGTGAACTACCGTGGCCTGAACTGTTTGATCCCTCTGATAACCGTGAGTTACCGTGGCCTGAACTGTTTGAACCTGCTGGTAACTGTGAGTTGCCTTGGCCAGAGCTGTATGAACCTGTTAGTGTCTGTGAGTTGCCTTGGCAAGAGCTGTATGAACCTGTTAGTGTCTGTGAGTTACCAGGTCCAGAGTCTGCTGCGCATCCCGTGCGCCCTCCAGAGTCTGCTGCGCATCCCGAGCACCTTTCAGAGCCTGCACCTCCTGAACGCCCCCCGGTGAGCTTCCCCAAGAACATTTTTAAAGGGGGCAGTTAGGTCTGGTCCCTGGAAAGGGTGGGCGAGACTAGGGTCTGGAGTTGGACTGGTGCGGAGATGCCACAGCCGGTACCCGATCTGCCATGGTCAGCCAAGGCCCCTGACCCAGGGCCTCCAGTGACTCCAGACCTGCCATAGTCAGCCAAGGCCGCTGACCCAGGGCCTCCAGTGACTCCAGACCTGCCATGGTCAGCCAAGGCCCCTGACCCAGGGCCTCCAGACCTGCCATGGTCAGCCAAGGCCCCTGACCCAGGGTCTCCAGAGACCCTTAATCCGCCCTGGAGTCAATCTATGTGTCTACTCCTGGTTAGCAAGCAAGGTCGAACTGCTAGAAATCTAATTTTGAGCAACCCTGTGTGTGACAAACCAGATTAATTGGCTTATTATATTTGAAAATGTTGTAAAGGTCATCTCAACATGACTTGTCATTTATATCTTATAGAAAAGACCCAATGAATTTTGATTTCTGTCAAAAAAAAAGGGAAAAAAAAGAGAAAGTGTGGTCAGGAGTGGGTGTTGTATTTTGGACACCACCTTTTCCACAAAGGCTACAGAATGTGCACACTCACTGATTATTTGACTCCTTGGGAACTATGTTCCTGCGACGACTTGATGATTTTAATTTTTATTAAGCACTCATTGTCAGACCTCTTTTATAACTGAAATTGTGCTGTCACAGCCAACCTGAAGTGACACTTTTGTGTTTGGACTTAATGAGTCTGTTTTAAACTTCTGTTTGCTCTTCTTCTTTAATTTCTTTACATGTCTGTCCCTCTTTAAAAACAGGGGTCAGGCATCACTCTGCAAAAAACCCTATAATCTCAGAAAATATATTTTGGTGCAAGATAACAGTGATCAGTACAACATTCACAGCTTGAAATAACAGCTTCCATAACAATCTTGTTTCATTTAGCAGGAATCTATATTTTAATGTATATTAAAAGGGAAAATTAAACATTTAGCTACAGGTATGGCTGTTTTTGCTCATGATATCACAGATATCTGCATTGAGCCAGGTTGTGAAATGTGTTTGTTCTTTTGGATATGCAGACCTTAGATTAAACACTACATGGCAGAATTTATAATTCTGTATGTTGTGCTTAATGACAGTCCTGCTCTATGAATGTGTTCATCCCTGCTGAGCCTTTATAATGGATAAGACGTTTTTCCAATAGGTTACCTCACATTCTCATTAACACATTGCATAGTTTTGATTCAATCATGGCAACCGTAGGAATGGAGTCTAGGAAATTGATGGAAAAGTGTAAGGTCTGTGCATAATTGTATCACATCAGTCATTAGACTATTGGTTATTTATTAAACAGTAGTCAACATTTATAGTGGATCAAACTCTTTCATTAAATACTTATGACAACTTTGATCAACTTTTTTGATCCACTTCAAATGCTGACTGTGTGTATATATATATATATATATGGGTTCTAAAAACCCCACATCATTATACAATCACCAAACCTCCAAAATAAATCGAACCGTTCTTTACTCACCTCAGGCAGTGTCACATTTATTGTCTGTTTTGGTCTTAGTCATGTGTTCTTAGTTTGATTTCCCCACGTGTATGCCCATATATGGTTTTTCCTGAGTTAGTGTGATTATTAGTTGATTGTTTTCCATTTGTGTTTCCCCAGCTGTGTCTTGTCTAGTCTTTAGCCTACTGTGTAATAAATACCTCTCCTTTTGAGTTCAAGTTTGTGTATCAATGTACATGCTACGTTCTTTATGTTGGATGTTTTTCTGCGTGTTGTTTTCTTTATTTTTAAAAGCAAATTAATGTTATTTGAAATCTCGTCTCCTGCGCTCTCCTTCTCAGAGAACAAAAAAAAAAAAAAAAGAGCGCAAGATGTCTTGGGCTGAGTTTTTTCTTTACCGCCTCGCTCACAGGCAGTGTTGGGGCTAGTTACTCAAAAAAGTAATATATTACATTAATAGTAATATTACTAGTTAAATTTTTTATTTTCTTAATTACTCTATAATTGCCTGAGATGCATCAGATGGAGGGAGAACATAGAAAGGAGGAGTGTTCTTTAGGG
>JAUCMT010000134.1:2113995-2131203 GCA_032357475.1 Enteromius thamalakanensis
CTTTAAGATACATTTTCATGAAAATGGTGATATGCTGGAATATACTATACGCGTACCCGCAAACCAACAGACTATAAGTGGTCTCTAGAATGCATTAACTTTCATAAGTATACAGATGCATCCTTTATTATCAAAGAAAACCTCTTATGTTCAGAATCTCTCCTTTAATTTGTGCAGTGAGACAATAACATGTATCCTGGCTGGAGGTGTTCCCGATGCCAGTTCCAGTTCCAATCTTTGGCTCACTTCAATGCAAATTAATTGCAGTGCATGTTAGTTGGTGTGGTTGCAGAGCACACAGCACTCTCTGTTTCATTTACTGTATTATTGCCTTTCTCTGGGGACAGCTTACATTCATGTCATTAAAAAATAATTACTTTAGCAGAATGTCCTCATCTGCCTCTACTTGCTGATTGCTCATATTGCATTTGCAATTTAAAATGCGAGGACTGTTTCAATAGGCTTTAAACATTGCTGACTTAAAAGGTTACACACCCCAAAAGGAATATTTCGTCATTAATCACTTACCAAACCAGTTGTTCCAAACCAATAAAAGCTTCATTCGCCTTTAGAACACAATTTAAGATACTTTGGATGAAAAATGGGTTGCTTGTGAGTGTTCCATTGACTGTTAAACAATTGCCACTGTCAAGGTGCAGAAAAGTATGAAAGATGTCATCTGAATGCTCCATCTGCCATCAGTGGTTTATCCATAATATTATGAAGCTTAGGAGACTATTTTTATGGAAAGAAAACAAAAATAACGGCTTGTCGGGTTCATTCAACGGTTCTGCATGTAACAACACCGTAGCGCCATTTTGGACAGCATCCTGTGCACGCACACACAGATCTGGCCATTCAAATTTCTTCTAAAATGTTTTATTTTTTTTATCTAATATCATGTGGTTCTGTGTTTAAATTCTGTCTGAATATTCCCAAACATTATGACCATGCATTCTGTGCGAGATATGTGACTGTTGTCATATTACTATAAAAAAAAAAAATAAAAAAAATAAAAAAAGTAAAAAATGGTTGATAAATAGGCCTATATCATCTTCTATATATGGAATTAAATAGCAAGCACTTTGAGTCTCTTGTTTATTGTATATATTTTCATATAAAAGCTGTTTATCGGCAACACAGCACGTGAGTGTGAATAACGGGATATCCGCATTTCATCTCGTAGGTATCTGTTCCGCTTCCAGAGCTCTGTTCTACTTTTTTGCAATGAGAATTGTAATGAATTGTTTTGTTTCATTACAGACATATATAATTTTATATTTTGTTAGTACTTTACTGTGGTTTTGTTTTGCCTTCGCTTTGTGCTGTGTTGCTTGCTTTTTATTTGTTTAGCAATCTCTTTCCAAGGCCACAGAGATCTCTGAGAAGTCATGCGGAAAGGACTCTCCATTCCCTAAACACCCAGGCATCGAGCAGTGCTGCACACTTCAGGGTCAAGAGAGGAAACTTTGTCTGGCCTCACTACGTTACTCCGCAGATGAGCTCCCTGCCCTGCTTGAACCCTCAAATGAAGAGATCTGCACTGAGTTTACTAAAGATGAGAAGGACTATGCTGTCAGGTGAGATTAGTCCCATAAGAGTCCTTGTCAAGGCAACAATAGGCTTATTAGTGGAAACAGAAACAGATTAAATTAATGTAAAAATTGCTGCTCACCCACTGGTCACTTTCTTCTTTTATATGTTTTTTGGAATAAACTCATCACTGCTACCCAGTCTTGAGAAAACATCGAATTGAAAGGTTATCTGTAGCCTTTTTGATATAACTTTACAGACCTAGTTTAGAATATTTCTTGATTTGTGGTAGAGAAAGAGTATAAAAAATATAGGAAAAAGAAAAAATTAACATGTTCCTTGAGTAAAAATTGATTGTGCCTGTTCTTATATGTCATATTGGTAGAAAAGTTAAACTTGAATCTGCAAATTAAGCATTTCCTTCTGAATGCATTTATTAGAATGATGTTCCTTGAAGGAATGAGGCGCTGTATCGACGAGATGCTATGGGAGCTGTGCTATGGGTCCAGCATGACGGCTCTGAATCATGTGTAAAATCAGCCAATGATAAGTTGGGACGCCATAGGCGGGTGACGTCACTGGCCAGGAAGCATAAAAGCACATGGAATGTGCAGCGGAGCACCAACAGGGGATGCTGAAAGTATGGTATTGAGACGCGGCTTCTCGTTCCTTCGAGGAACTAGGGTTATATGCGTAACCTAGAGATGTTCCTCTAAGACACTATGAGAACGAGATGCCCACGCCCCTAGACTTTCATATCCCTGCCCAGTCTGTGTTTGTGCACAGCTAGGACGAGAGAACAAAAGAGCCAGGAAAACTGTAAAACCGGACAAATGTGTGAGAGGACATCCCTCCTGATCGGAATTTCCCATGTAGGGCTGTCTAGGAGGTCCATCAGGTCCGAGAACCATACTCGGCCCAGCCAGAATGGCGCTACAAGTAGTAGACTGACCACGTCCCGGCATACTCTATCCAGAACTCTTGGGAGCTGAGCGATCGGGGAAAAGGCGTACAGATAAAGCCCAATGGAGCTGGATGATCTAGATGCACACCAATACGCCTCTTATGCCTGTGAAGAAGTGTTTGAGTGCTCGAAACACGGGCAGCAGTTGATGTGCCACATGAGATGGCGACCACTCCACAGACCGTGGGCCGAGTGGTCACTCATAACTGCTCCCAGCATCGGGCCCTGATTTTAGTAACCAAGGTTTCCTCCACATTTCTAAGGCACATGAGGCTTGGCATGACACTTCATCATGTGAAGGGATTTTCCCTCAGGAAAACACCTTTGTTACTGAGCCACCACTAGGGCCTCATGTGCAGCAGGCCAATAGATCCAACGTTGAACGCAGCTGCCATCAGACCCAGCACCCAGGATTTTTATTTCCCTTTTGGGCGGCAACACTATGTTTCTGTGTCTCCTTGTATGAAAAGCATGTACTCGGCTGAGTCTGCTCCTCCTAGCAGCATCACGAACTGGAGAGCGCTCACAATGAGAGGCCAGCAGTTCTTCTAAACTTTCAACCAGGTCTTTTAGCAGGTCAGCTTGGTATGCCTGTAACACAGCCTTTTTTTCCCGTTTGCAGACACATCACCAGCTTGACCTGTCGCAGAGTACTGCCTGCCGACCAGCAAAGATGTAATTCTTAAAGGCTTGGAGGGCTGGGACAGAGCCTTTAAAGACAATGCAGTGTTGAGAGAGAGATAGCTCACAAGCTCAATTTATTTGCTCCGGTTTCATTCATCCCCATTACATTGTTTATGGTGACGAAAAACCGGGCGGCAAATGGCCACGATTTCGACACCTCGGTGTGGAAATCGAGAAAAAAACGTCAGGCTCCTTCTTGAAGGGATTTATTTATTTATTGACCGTGTCCCCATAAACAATCGTTTTCTCATTTACTGCAGCACGGTTTCATTTTCATCTCTGCTGCCGCTCTATTTTTACATCAATGATAGCACGAGTCATAGCGTTCAAGACCATGGTCTCCTCAGCTCTTTCATCTCTTCATCCTCGGATGAGGAGAGGAGAAGCGCCGCTCCGCCCTGGTGAGGGGAAGTAGCAGAGCACGCTTCCCTTCCCGCCTGGCTAGCATTAGACTACGAGCCAGAGGATTGAGATAGGGACTCGCCCGTATCAATTTCCTCTGCGGCCCAGCTGCGAACCCTGTGAGCACCAACGCCGCTCAGCCTCGGCTTGAGTGGGACCAGTGCCGCATATATAGGCTTTCTTTTTATCACCAAAGAGTGGCACACAAAGTGGCATTCTCTCACAATCTCTGCAGCTGTCCTTATTTTGTTGGAGACATGTTGCTTGATGCCAGTCTGCCAGGGAACGAAGCATGTTGATCATGCTTCGTTCCCTGGCAGACTACACATAGCGTGTGTGTGTCACCCAGCAATATATCTCTTGCACTGAGAAATACACACTCTCTTTTTTTTTTTTTGACGGAGACACTTTACTGACAAACACACAACAGAATGCTTTAGCTGAATGACAAAAAGCTATCTGCCGGCAGCATTCCACATGCTTTTATGCTTCCTGTCTAGTGAGGTCACCCACCTATGATGTCTTAAATTACTTATCATTAGCTGATTTTTCGCATAGCATCTCGTTGACACAGCTCGAGTTACTGAATGAATACTGCATGAATTCCAAATCCTGATTCCATAAAAGCAGTTCCTAAGGCTGCAAATTATATGGTGCTATATATGTTTGTGAGTTACAATAGCCTACTTTCAATCACTTTTAGGATGCCAGGTGTCTTTTTTTTCTCCACTGCTAAACTGGGAGTTCATTTTAAAATGAATGCCATCATGTTTGATTGTAGGTCATTTATTCCAGGAAATATAGACAATATTACCTTATTCGATAAACATGCTTTGGCAAATCTTATCCCCTTTATGCGTAGGAAAGACATTTGGGCTTAATAGGTGGAAGTGATAATTGCTTGCCGCTCTTGTTTGCCTCAGGGGAGACTTATTGGTCAGAACTTCTATTTAAAGTCAATTTGAGTAATATTGTTTTTTTTGTTTTTTTTTTACTTAAACGGCACAAAATACTTAGTCCTGAAATAAATAAATAGGATATAGCCACCTCTATTAAAGTGCTAATTGCTTTTTAGGCCGATATAGTCTCCTCTGACTGTGGTTGCATTAGTGAGGGGAGATAAGTTGTTGATGCATTAAAGCAGATTTTTCAATAGCAAATAACTGTATACAACGGAAAGTCCTTTAGTTGAGTTCTATGATATGTGTTTTAAATATTTATGATTTAAAATACACATGTAAACCATATAGACATACAGACATCTGTCAGATGTTTGTACACAAAATACACTGAAAAAAACAGCCTCATGCAAAGCATTTCTGGGAACCAATATCTGAAAAAACAGAAAATGGTTGAGAATGAGGATTTCTGGTTCCCAGAATGCCTTGCATGAGGCTGTTTTAAATAGTTTTATTCTGTAAAGATTGAACAAACTGTTACCAATAAATTAGAAAAATATAAATTTACAGTAAGTTACTGGTGTCTAGCTGCATAATTACAGCAAATCTTTTTTCAATGTATGCTTTCCAGATCAAGTCATCTTCTAATCACAGACACCTTGCTTTTAGCTTTATGAATTGCAGATGTCAGTTTGCAGGTTTTGTTTTCACAAACATCCAAACAAATCGACAAACCTCATGCTTATGATACTTTCAAGTGCTTTCGGAAATGTCCTTTTTCTCACAGTGTGTTGCACAGTGTGACATGCAGATTTCTAAAAGAATTGCTAAAATCATGCAGTGTGTTTGGGGTTTGAGTATAGCAATGACAGCACTAGTCTTTGTCCCCTCTGTCCTGTTTATGGCCTGCAAAACATTTTTAGAGGCATTCATGTTAAATTTCTGATTCTGTTTTTACGATATTTCCATTTTATTGAACTGTAGTTACACGGGATTCAAACCATACTTGAAAATACCATATTTGAAAACTCACATATGAAGCTGGATATGTGTGACGTTAAAATCAAAAGCATCAGTTTTTCAATATCTTATTTGAACTCATAACATGATATTATTCAAGAAATTGTGTGAAAATGACTCTTTATAAATCGAAACTTGTATGAAAAGGCAGTGTTTTTTTCTCCAGTGTTAATTTCTTTTGGAAACTCAATTGAAACGTACTTGCTGGTACATATTTCATGTTTCGCTAAAAAGTGCTTCAAGATACGTTTATGCCGTGAGACAAGGTAGCAACTAATAATTCCAAAAGCACAAGAAGGCAGCGTTTTATATATATATATAATATAATAATAATTTTTTCCCCTTACAAATGCTTAGTTCTCTCAGTTTCTGTTTAGTTTGTCTGGCTACATTAGTGCTTTGTAGATGTTATCTGTGTTTATATTGATATCACTCCTTACTGTTTTAGTTGACAGAACTAAGCGGCATTATGAAGGTAAATTGGTGTAGTCATATATGAATCACTCTGTTCTAAAATAATCCTTAGGAACAAAATGACAACAGCTTTTCATTATAAAATTTGTTGGTGACAACACACCTCCATCCATGCGTAAATATTAGGATCACATGCTGTTTTCATAAGAATAAAACAAAGAAACACTTTTTTTGGCTTTGATTTGAAGTTAAAAGTTACTTATTGGGTAAACAGAATATGCTGTGCCCTTTTTGACTCATCTCTTGGAGGGGTTTGATTTACTGTGTTGATGTAATATATATATATATATATACTTTTTTTTTTTTCTTAGATATGTGTACGAGTTTGCCCGGAGGCACAGAAACATCCCAGCAGGCTTTGTTCTTAATGCTACTCAGAACCATGTGAGAATGGCAGAGAGATGTTGTCGCCCTTCTGTCAAAAGCTCTTGTTTCATCCAAGAGGTAGTGTGAATCTCTATGATTACACTCTTTGGAAATCCTGGGGTGGCACGACCCCAGTGAAAAAGGGTGATGTTGGCTGAATGTATTTAATGCTGATTATATTTTAGCACTTTGTCATTTGCAATCAAACACCAATACACACAGTAAGACGCACATCTTTCATCCCGTAATAGTTGTTATTCAGGTAAAACATCTAACGGGACCATGTTATTATTAGACGTTACGACCAAAGTAACTAGCAAATTATAGATATTTTGTTGTGGGGTCCAGAAATGGCTCAGACATGAAAAATGCAATAGTCATTGTAAGGGGAGACAGATAGTCATCTGTCTTTCACCTTAGGCCCCCTTAAAAATCTGACATCTCTAATGAACTCTTATACTACTGTTTCTAAAATAGGCAATTATCTAAAGATTCATTTATTTAAAAAATTTCATGTTGAGCTTTAAACTTGTGACCTCTTAAACTTAGGCAAGAAATACACCGCCAAATAGAAGATAAAAAACTCAGATCAGAAGCCTAAAATCATAAAACCAGCCTGTTTTTAAAACAGTTGGAATGAAAATGGCATGCTATGCCTCTTGAAGTTTCCTACCTAAGGAGGTTTAACAACTTGACCTGTATAGGTGCAGAGAGAATAGATTTAATATGATGGCTCACAGCATTAACAATAAATGTAATCGGTTTAGACAACTTAATATTGGATCTGACAGCTCAGTTTAGACCTTTCTTTTCTATTCTTTGGCCATATGAAATGTTAGAATGTTAATTTTTGATAACTTTAGTTAAGTGCTAATACTGAGTAAAAACAGTACTATAAAATGACCTGAGGGAAAGTAAAAGTCTGATTAAGAATAAAACATTACTATGCTTCTTTTTCACATTGAATCTCCGAACCACAGCAGATTTGAATTGAACATTTGTCTCTCTGACTCTCTCGGCTTAAAAATATTATAACTCTTTGTCAGCCTGTGAGTACGAGTTATTGATCTTAATTCCTTAGTTTAGGCCGATGATACATGGGGCAAATTTTTGAGTAATTTTGCCTGGCAGCTGTTTTGAGCAACATTGCTTAGGCACTTTTACATGGGTAAGAAATTTCTATCTGGATATTTTGGGTCGGTTGTGAGCCTTGTGTCCTACCTGGTTGCTAATGATGACAACATTTCCCAAAGTTCAAAAAGTTGCCTAGTGTATCAGCCTTAGACTAACCCATTCTAAATCGAGCACCATATTACAGTGCTGTCGATAGTGATACATTTGAAAGTATACTGGCAGCATTTATTTATAGACAAATTTAGCTATTGTAAAAATGTTTCAGAATGTCCAAATAAACAATAGTAAATTCATTATATAAAGGAAGCTGTGCATGTATAAAATTATGTTTTTGTGCTGCACTACATCCATGTTTTATTTTTCAGTGGATAGCTAAACATGCAAAAACTTACAAAAGTTGCGTAACAGACTGGGTATGCTTATCCACAGGCTTCAGCATGTGGACCTAGTATTAATTATTGTTTTCAGAAGGTATGCATTCATAATGTATGATTTTACATAACAGGCTGTCTAATTAAAAGCTCATGGAAAATGTAAAAATAATGTACTTCAGGAATTGAATAAACAATTGGCACTTATTGCTCTGTTGGCTTAATAAAACACTTACATACATAGTTAATGATAAATTATATATTTTTTTTCCCTTTTTTTTATGTGTAGCTGTAAGTCAAAATTCAGTCAAAATGAGCCAATTGTTAAGAATTAGACAGTGCTTGTATTTTGGATGATGGGATGGCACACACACTTATTCTGGAAGTGTAATTGCTTCATCTTTGTTGTTATTGTTCTATGTATTTTCTGAGGACAATAACACATAAGTACCATATGCCGCCATATACAAGCTAAAGGATGCTTTGCCAGCCTATAATGGGACTAATAATCATCATTGTGTATTGTGTGTCTGCTTTTGGTATCAAATTGCCTGAAGGCTCTTGCACAGTCTATTGTGAGGAACAAACCGGGTTCCAGGATTTTATTGTCAAAACAAAACCTGTGATGGCAGATTCACATGTGCTGTTCATGGAGCTTAAATCTGCTTTTTGCTGCCCACACTGCTTTAAACAGCTACTAATTAAATGTCTTTATTTTAGTTGCTGTGTAGGGGGAAGAGTGCTATTTGTCTAGTTTTGTCTAGCAATTTGTCTAAGGGAGCCGAAATATAGAATGGAATAAAGTGATTATGAGGATAAGAGTGATGAACACAGTGTAATTATATCAATCATTTTAAATCAATTTAGTTTATGTAAGCCAAAGCCACAGTAATCATTGTGAAAATGAACAAAAACTATGACGATACGATAATCATGCTAATGAATGGATGTGGATTTATTAGTAAAATATCTAATTACAAACCCTATCTGTTTACAGAGACTCCAAATGCGAAGTGCCAACATTTTTCTGAGGTTTCTCTCCAATGTTTGCAACAACCAAGTAAATTTGAAATCCTTCAAGTTCGGGTAAATATGCAGGCAGCTTCATCATACTTGTACAGGAACAGTTCTGCAAAAAGTCTGTTATTATCCACTGCACTAAACATGCATATGCACAAATTTTTGCATTAAATGTGCATAGAAATGTTTTCACAAATAAATCATGATTCATCAAAAACGTTTGTTTCAAAATGTATTCTAAATGTACGAAAAATTTCAAGAACAGCTCATACCACATGTACACAATAATCATGTACAACCTTAAAAGCATGTATAAAGAACCCTGCATAGAATAAGATATGTTATGTAAAATTGATAATACAGTATAATTAGAGTTCTAAGGAGAGAGTGTGTCTTTAGAGCGCACACAGATATGTTTGCTAAACATAAATAAACACATTTTTTCTGCCTACCTCCTCCGACAGCAAAACCTCACGTTCATCAACATTTTTTTTGTAATTTGTTTCAGAGCCATAACTGTCTTTCTCTAGACAAGTGCCCTTATATGAGGCTGATTTGGGCTTGTATTATGCAAATTACTAACCTTGAATCAGTCTGTCTAAACCCCTCCTTCCCCTGAGCCTTCACTGCTGTGATTGGTCAGATGGCGCAGTCCTTTATGATTGGTCTACTGCTACAGCGGTCCACAGAGCTTATACCAAAAGACTTTACTTTCTGACATTATTAGAGGTGCTTTCTGAGCATCTAACAAATTTACTCTAACAGGATACAGCGTCTTCTCGACATGCCATAATCCATGTGGAAATTGTACTTTTTGTGGGTGACGTGGATCCGTAACAGAAAAATATTCAAATTACTGATGACTCGTTTAGGTGAATGAGCCGACTCTTTTTTTTTTGATAGACAATAAATGTATTTATCATCAGCATCACAACTTTGCTGATAATTTATGTGCACATACAGCTACATGACACACTGCAGCAAAGATCATATTTGAAACGGCATAATAGGGGCACTTTAAATCATAACAATACATGGGATCCAGTTTAGGAACAACGTGTGAATGAAATGTGTCATGCTTTGTACTTACCATTGCCTTACGAATGTAAATTATTTCATATTTATAGGTTGTCTGGATATTATGGAAATCTCTTAGGACTGTCCTTTGAAGAGACATCAGCCATATCTGGTCGTTTTCAGTCTGCTCTGGAAAAATGCTGTTTACAGCCACAACCTGAATGTATAATTGAAGAGGTGAGGAGAGAGGTCAGAGGAGGGGGTGGGCCGATCGATGCTGTGTGCAGGAAACCACAATAAAGAGCACAAAGGTTCAAACGTGTCTTGGGACAATTCTTTTGACCAGTGATCTTTCTGGTGGTGCGTTTCTCCTGTTCTGCTTTACAAGATATCTTATGACATAAAAATAAATAAATACATTCTTTGGTCACTGATGAAAAACATACCAGCTACTGGAAGAAATAATTCTCACTTTTTCTAATCCAACATTTTTTATTTCACTCAGTAGCTGTTAAACTCTTTTCATGGCCATTTATTGGTTATTATACAATTTTTTTTTGGAGTGCAGCGTTTTTAGGCTATCCATACGGTATCTTCCGCCTATACCTGCAGTCAGTCACCTCATTTTTTCAAAGCTCCGGATGTTGTTTAATTAATTGTTATCGTAAATGCCATTCAATTTTAATGTGAATTTGACAGAGCTCTGATATCATGTGAGTAAAAGCCTTTTATTCTTCTTCTTCTTCTTTTTTCATTTTACAATAGCTAACAAGCTTTCAGAAAGTTCTCTGCGGTAAATCCAAACTGGATGCCATGTCCGAGGATTTCCGGAAGTGCTGCAGTAAACCTGCCCTGGATACTCTTCCCTGCATGGATGACTTAAAAAGGCAACCCCGTCAATCTCCAGACACAGCCAGTCCTGTTTCCTCACAGCTCTGTGACGAAACTCAACCTCATGGGATTGACAGGTGCTGATTTAATATTAATCAAATATTCAGGTGTAGGGAATCCAAGCGTGTCTTAAAGCAAAGGTCAACTGGAAAATATACGTCTGATAGCCGGCTTATTTCATTATGATGTGCCAAAATCAAATGTTTCGAAGAAGACCTTACAATCACTGAACTATATTTTGATCTGCCTTAATGTGATGTAAATGCTAACGTGATGCTGAGTAATATAATTGCCATATTGCTTGTTCACCATGACCCACCTGGGTTCCTTTTCCCAAACAAAATGGAGAGCGTTCCTCTTGATTTTGATCTTTAGCTAGTTGGTTAAAAGGCGCAAATAGTCATGAATTATTCATGGAGTCGCTCTGAATATGAGCATATTATCAGAATGACTCTCTGAATATGCCTCTTGTGATCAAAGATCACCTTCTCACCAAATTCTGAAATTCACTAGCCAGAATAAAGGTAAAATATTTGACTTGCACCTGGAGAATGCACCATTTTATTGGTCTGCTGCAGTTGGCTATTCTATGATTAGCTGTTCCTGACTTTCTCATTTACTGAAAATGTAGCTAATATGCACAGCACAACACGCTGTGCTGAACGAACCATATAAAGTCACTTGTGTGCCTGGGTGGACAAGAAAGAATGAACTCTTGCTGAGGGGCAGACAACCGTTCACAGAAACGTATGTTTAATTTATCCTTGAACTGTAATTAGATGAGCCACTCAATATGAAATTCTAGCAAGTTCTGCTGAGTTTATCACAGTGCCTGGTGTCATTAAAGGTGACATGTTCACAGTGCTTCTTGGGCTAATACCAGGTCATTTGTTGTAGCAAAGAGTGCATGCAAGTGAAATTAATGTGAGACAGGGTGCTCTGGCAGAAATATGTGAAGAACAAGTTTTCATTAATATTAAAATAAAGGACATTTAAAAGCACACAAGCTCCCCGGTAAGACATGCATTCTGAAGTCATTACACTGCCCAACTCTACCCTCTAGTGATGGAGCATAAAACTTTCAAATCTTTACCTTTTAAATGTATAAATACTGTACATCGTTTTAAACAATAGACTAAATGCCAACGTACAACTTTATAAAAACCCCACACTATTAAACAGCATTGTTATGTTATTCACAAACTAGTTATTTAGGAGATGTCAGTGGTTCATAAGATCATTTAGAACATGTACATAAATACATTTAATTTTTTAGACACAAGATAATAGTTGCTCTATGTGTTAATAAATGCTGTAATTCATGATTAAGTCAGCTCTTTATAAAACATTTAGTAGTTGCCAGACGAGCTCATCTAAAGTAAGGATTATTTATATTCTAAAGTATTTACAAAGCAGATTGAAAGGGTAATTTATCATCCAAACTGAAAAGTTAAACACAACATAGAGGGATACAGAACACAGAAAAAATGCTTAAAAACTTATTTTAAAATATTCAAGTGTGCAGTTTCATTTTTTGCATTTTAAATAAGTTCTGAGCCCTTAAATCTTCTTTGTATTTAGAAACTGCTAACTAATAACTATTAATGTTGGGACAATGCTTTATTCAGGATAGCCTGATTGTTCACTAATGCTTACCTAATGACTCATTGCGTACAGGTATTATAAAGTGTTACCAGAAAGCACAGAAACTAAAAAACAAAATAGAATTGTTTCATTGGAAACTAATTAAAATTTAAAAAGGTATAAATAAAACACATTTAGTTAGAGTTCATTTAGAAGAGTTCATTTTAGTTAAGTTTTGTATGTCCTTGTATCCAATTTTTGAACAAAAAACAAAAACAAATTCACAATATATAAATAAATATATAAAAATAACACTAATAAAATAATATTAATGGGGTTTGGGAAATGCCTCCTTACTATAAAAACTTAGTCTGCACATTGTTTGCATACTACTTGTCACTATAAAGAGAAAGCAAATAATGAAAAAATTAATTGGAACATATTGACTTTATGTTAACCTTTGCTTTTTCTATAGAAAATAATTATGTACTATTAGAGGGATGTTAAGTGTGTAAACATGCAGAGAAACATTTCTAATTCAATTCATTAAGACTATTTAATTTGATAAATATTGATAAATACATATAAATATAAATTGGGCAGAAATCTTATGGACCCCAGTTTCAAAACCCCTGTCGAAGTATTACAGCAGAAACGTAGTGTGAAGAGACCAGAACCTCCTACGGAGAATACTTTCAAAACACATTGAGATCTCGCAGCCTACCCTCAGAACATGCGATTATAGTAGTTTCCACAAAATCTAAATAAGCTCATGATGCATGGCACAGCAGGAGAATCACAGCATGTATCCTAAAGTCAATGTATGAATGAGATCAAAGGCAAGTTTGTGTGTATGTGTGTGTGTTTTCCAGATACTTATTTCTAATTGGAGCGAAACATGCCTCCGTGTCTCTTCCTATGCTGACGACCGTTCTCGATCGGATCAAGAGCACCGTATCTGCCTGCTGCTCATCTGCTGATGCGACAGTGTGTTTAACAGAGAAGGTGAGGCGACGCTGTTCCTCTTGAGACGAGCATTATCTGGTTCTACTAACAAACAGGTGGTCGTTGTTTCATAACGAGTTGATTTGAAGCCACATGCTTTGTGCTTAGCAGCAGATTTTCGGAGCTTTGAATTACGCAACCAAGCCATCCTTCAGATTTCAATAGTTTTTCAAGCTTATTTGTCTGGAAAACAGCTCAGTGCTGGGGTAGATGGCTATTGTGAGAGGCTTCGATCTTTCTAATGCATGTCTAGATGATTTGCAGCACAATGCCACAGCATCTTCATTTTGATGCGAAGCCTCATCTCGAGTTTTGAGATTGGGATTGTATTCTTTGAATGAGAATAATACGAGAAAAATCGCACTGAGCTGAGGTAGAGGGCACTGCATGAGGAGAAAAATAACCTTGATAAAATCCATTTGACTGTTGTAACCTTAGCTCCAAGAACTATTTTTAATGCTTGAAGTTGATGTAAAAATCTCACAGATAACCCGATCTAAAGCGTGTCACCGTTTGGTTAATTTAGCATTTCAGTTTTCCCTTGCAGATCCTCCAATTATCTGCTCGCTCGCTGTTTTCCACATACAGTAAATGGCGAAGTGCGAGGCGCTGCTGGTAAGAGCATCTAATTGAAGGGTCTATACTCAAACTGCATCTGTACTCAGAGAACCAACGCACGTCATTAGCATGCACAAACAGAGTTTGCTCGCCAACTGAGAGAGGGTTGCGAGATTTCAATTAATTTAGAGCGACAGGGTGCTCTTTGTACTCGCTGGGTGCTAACCAAGCCCGAACTGTCATAACAACGACACGGTACTCTCTCATCTTCTCTCCCGCTGCTTGACTTTGAACATTGACGAGGAAAATATATGGTCGTTTTTGATTTTAAGGGTTGGATTAGTGGTCAAAATGTTCTTTCACTTTTTTTCTTTTTCTTTCTCAACTTTTATCAAATAGGAGAGTACATTGAAAAAGACTACGGCACTTCTGTCCAAGTTGGATGACACTTGTTCGCAGTACTTCAGACTGGACCTGCCTTCATTCAAAACTCTGTAAGTTATGGTTAGAAAAGAACATGTCAAATGACAGGGGGTTTGAAAGGAAGCTGGTTGCAGAATACTCAATCATCAATACTTTATTTCCTGCAGGATGCAGAAGGAGGTGCCGGGGGAGGAAAGTGAGAAGCGAACACAAACTTGGGTGGACTTGGCCACATCCTGCTGTTCCAAACGCTCCCCGGCACAACTATGTCAAAAGCTGGTGAGCACACTTACTTACATTCATGCATACTAACCATCATGTCATTTTAAACCTTAATGCATTTTTTATTCTGTTGAAGACAAAATAAGATCATTTGAAGAATGCTGGTGAACGAATAGTTACTGTTTTTTTTTTCTCTGTACAATGGAAGTCAATGGCTACCATCATGTTTCGTTACCCTCATTTTGTAAAAATTAAAATGTTTAACAGAACAAAAACGCTCATAGGTTTGGAATAGTTTGAGTGTTATCAAATTATGATTTTTTCGTAGATATTTTAAGCAGATGAGGTTGCAGGGTGTTTGCATTATTGCATTATTAATTATTGCATTATTAATTATTGCAGTTATTAAAATCAGGTTTAAGTAAAATCTGTGTTTTCTTTTTCAGACAGAGGATGCTATTAAATATGGCGAGGACACTGTTTAAAGTCTCAAAGAGTCAGCAATTATACTGGATGAAGAGATGTTCTAAATTCCCTCTCTAATTGGAAATGTCATCCCTCGCTATCTGAGATGTTTTATTCTCTTTTAATAAACTTTCCACCCGCTTCAAAAAGTTTTGTTTGTTGTCCTCTGTTCACTTTGCTCTTTTAGCTCTTGAGGCTTGTGGCATTTACAGTGTGAATTTATTAGGCTCCTGTATGAATAACCTTTACCGTAAACATAACAAATTTCTACAAAAAGATGATTTCTGTTGTTGCTATGGTGTTTTATCACACACTGGAAATACTTTTCAAATTTACAAAATTATATTTAAAATTTTATATTTCATATTTTTTATACTATATTTCGATACTTGTTTTTTTTTAAGAAAGTGTGCTTGTAAATAGAATGTAAAGCACATTTAGTAGGCACCATTTGATTATATGAAGAATTGCATTAATCTTTTTGTCAAGTTTCATATAAAATCCACAAGTTTAATTAAAATCTCATTTCTGTAGAAGGGTTTTAGATTCTTGTTTATGCGTTATATGTGATGTTGAAAAACATTTTTCTGGAGGAGCTCTGACTGACGCAATGATAAGCTACAGCTGTATTTCCTTTCAACCAATTAAATTAATAAGCCTTCCCCTTAAATAGGCCCCTTTTTCCTCCCTTCCTTATCTCGTTACGCATCCCTCCTACACCGTTATTTCACGTCTTCCTTCGGGGGGCGAGCGAGATTCGAGCTGGACAGCGAGCTTAGCCCTGGTTAGGGTTCTACACCCTAGGGTTCCATCTTCTAGGGTTCGGTGTTCGCCAACATTCCGGCTTGCTCCCAGGACAGCACGCCAAAATACGCCCTAATTGTTATCATAAGGAAGTGCAAACTCGTGGATGTCATTAGGATGAAATTCACACATGGGATGATAAAAAGGAAAAAGCGCAGCTTATTTTAAATATCAAGCAATGATTACTGATTAACCAAACAACTTATTAAACAGTAAATCCATTAAAATGCAGGTTCTTCTCAACGCCGCCAATCAAACTTTGATTTGCATTCTTAAAGTTCTCCATAAATGCACCATTGCCGTCATTTGTTTTCCTCATTGGTATTTTTATACAATATGAAATTTGAAATTCTAATACAGTAGTTTTTTTGCTCCCATGAGGATCGTAGAGCAATATGTTGAAGAAACCACACAGTAAACGAAAATATGTTTTGGGATATGATTTAATAATATTACCACTGCAGTATTAAAACATTATTTCTGAATGTTCTCTTAATGCTCAAAATGGCCAGGTTTCATAGAATTTTACTAAAGAAAATTTACTGGAAGTTTGCTCATAATGGTGAGAGAACCTTTCCAGAAGTTGTACATGTAGGAATGTTTCCTGTTAGCTGGGCACACTGTGCTTGAGGAGAAGCAACAACATCTCTCTATCATTGCTTCATTGCTGATGAAAGCTTTTCCAACTATAGTTAGCACCCCTGAATTTTTCCTTATCAGGCTGCTTCACCAACACAGAAGTAGACTTCAGCTTCAGTGGGGTCCTTTTCCCAATTTAAACGGCTGAAAAGGCTTCTTTAACTCTTTTCTCCGCTGTTTATCCATGTTCTGGTGATTTTAAAGGGGGTAGCCTCAACTGAAGTAGTTTTCACATCGAGTACATGCATGGAGATAAGTGCTAGGATGCTATGCATCACTTTAAAATGTTTCTGATGGTGATGCACTGTGGACAGGCCATTCTGGGTGAGGAGTGAGAACTACATGAATCATCTGGAATAGATGTTTTTAGGTCCTTCCTCTACTAAGATGCCAAGATGTATTGCTCAGAACAGAACAGAGGTTTATCTATAAAGCCAGAGACTCACGTCTGTCTGCTTCAGCTGTCTAGATCTCATCTAAAGCAACAGAACAAAGAATGATGAAAGAGCACAAGCTGAATTTCCCCTTGAAAGCCTTCAGTTGGACAAAACTACCAGAACTCATAAATATATCCAAATGCACCATGCAAGTGTTAAGACCCAACAGAAAAAATGCTATGATTTAACATTAGAGTTTACTGACTGGTTTTTAAATTATGTTTCACTAGTTCCCACTACCTCGGCGATAAAATAGCTTGTTTGGCGAACTGTCCGGGGGACAGGCAGGGAGCCCG
>JAUCMT010000134.1:2134943-2165415 GCA_032357475.1 Enteromius thamalakanensis
GCAGTGTATTTATTGAGTTTTCTGTTATTCTGTGTTCATAGTATCATATTTGGAAAGGTGGTCCTCGAAATGTTTTCGAACAGTCAATGGTGGGCCCTGAGTCACAAAAGGTTGAGAACCCCTGGACTAGAGTACTTGCAGATTATTGTGATCATTTGTTTAGACTCTCATTCTGACGGCACCCATTCACCGCAGAAGATTCATTGGTGCGCAATTAATGTAATGCTACATTTTCTTCAAATCTGTCCCTATGAAGAAACAAACTCATTTACATCTTAGATGGTCTTAAAATTGCAAAAGTAAAACAAAAAACAATTATGACAGGATGATAAGAGGTAATGAAGCCAGCAGTTGCCATAGAGAACTGACCACACAGGCATTATGAGAGTGAGACAGAGGAGCAAGTGGTAGCATGCACCGCATTTGAAACTAAGAGAAAGCAAAACGCTCATGCTGAATCATTCAAGAGGTACAAATTGAGGTGAGGCCCCAGGTCCAGTCTACTCACTGTCAGAGGCCTTATCTCCTAAAAAAGGCTCCTGCTCCATCATGTCCATTGGGATTTTAATGCTGGGGACATTCTCATTGTAAGGATAGTCAGACTGCACAGGAAGAAATGGTCAAACAGTGCTTTAGCAGCTGAACCTACATACACCAGAGTAGTTAACACTTCCTCTTTTACAGGTGCCCAAACTATAGTCCATTTTTTCATTGGCTTTGTCATTGGGAATAAAAAAACAATTAAAAAAATTACAGAATAAAAAAAGTCTTTCAGTCGAACATCAAAACATAATGTGTATCATATACACTGGAAATTTTAGGACACTCACATCTTCCATGTCACTGTCTATGCTCCCTTGTTTCTTCTTCTTCTTTTTCTTCTCATCTTCCTTCTTCTTCTTATCCTTCTCTGGTATGACATCATCCAGGAAACTGAGGTCATGCTGGGAGAAGAGATAGTCCAACGCCTTCCTCACAGCAACCAGAGCCAAGATCTGACCAATGAAAACAGCAAATGATGTTCTTTCAGTTAGTGCATATACTACAGATGCATTTTGCAAACATACTGGAACTTGAGTGTCTGTTAATATTATTGCTGACTGACAAACATCTAAACATTACCAACATTCTAGCCCAAAGTGCATTTTGTCCACTTTTCTGATGGAATGCACAAGTATTGTACCTGTCAACATTTTTAATGCTTCTGAAATAAGAAATATTTTTCAAAAACATGAAGGCCCGGTTTCACAAACAGGGCTTAGCTTAAGCCAGGTCTAGGCATTTGTTAAATTAAGATATTTAAGCAATTTTCACAAAAATGCCTTATTAGAAAGTATTACAGTTGTGCATCTTAATACAGAACAATGACACTGACATGTTTTAAGATATGTCAGAGCAGGATTTTTGCATCTGAAACAGCTCAAACGTACAATTTAGTCTGGGACTAGCTTAAGCCTTGTCTGTGAAACTGGGGGTAAGTATTCCAACTTTTTAACGGCTTATGTAACATTTAGCCTTGAAGCTCTCAGTTTTGCAGTCACAGCCACTCCCGGTATTAATGTTCAGTATTAAATCAAGAGCAAGTGAAAAAAGGTAACTAACCATAACAGGAAAGATGATGGCAGCCACAGTGGACTTGAGGATCCAGAGGAGCGCCAGGCAAAGCAGTTGGACGAAAGTGAACAGATGGACCTTCCTCAGTGGCACATGCCGCAAGTAAATCAGGTCTGGTTGGTGTTTGGCAGGCATGAGGAGCAGCTTGAGCCGGTCCATAAACTGAGAAAAAAAGAACAAAATTTAAAAAAAATAATAAATAAATAAAAAAAAAAATGTTGCCAGCTAAGTTCCTGTCAAATTATTTCAAAGAGGGATTATTATTTTTTTCAATAGCACAGAACTGTGTTGGTACCTCACCTGAACTCCGTTGAGTGAAGCTACTCCCATGTAGAGGAAGACTCCATACAGCACTGGCATGGGTATAAACTACAGGAAATGATTACACAATTAGAAAAGAAGAAGAAAATCACACACTTGCCGCAATGTGTTTGACATTAGTGGATGTATTGTATTGTTACCTTGAGGATAGGAGACATGAAGACAGATAGACCAGTGAGGATGAAGACAAAGACACCAGTAACTCTCTGTTCCCTAAAGTGGAGATAATTACAAAAATGTAAAAAGTTGAAGTCTATTCTCATTTCAACTAATGACACTACAAAGCCAAAGTACACCACCTTTCAAAATGTTTGTGTGATCATCAAGGCTGCATTTGTTTGATCAACTACACAGTAAAAATGATAATACTGTGAAATATTACTACAAATAAAATATACTGTATTTAAAAATGTCATTTATTCCTGTGATGTGAATTACAGCAGCTATTACTGCAGTCTTCAGTGTCACATGACTCTTTTAAAATCCTGATTTGCTTCACAAAAACACTTGTGATAACATTTTCTTCTTTGAGTCTTTGATGAAAAGAATGTTCGAAAGAACAGCATTTATTTGAAACGAAAAAGTCAGTTTTAAGCAATCTTAAGTGTCCTTGCTGAATAAATGCATTCATTTTTTAAAAACAAAATCTTACTGACCCCAAACATTAGGTTATGTGAACACCCTTCTAATTATCAGGTTTGGATATTTCAGCTGCACACAGCAATAAAGCATATAGCTATACAATCTTCCCAGACCAACAGAAATTGTGTGTATCATTGTTTAAATTACAGGAATGCTTGATTCTGATTGGCCAGTTGAGATATTTGCAGGTTTGTTCTTTTCAAATAATAACCGCTCCAAAGTAATAACGCATAGCCGGTACTACTGTTTAAAATCCCTCCGCGCCAACAAAGACTACCGTTTGGCGCCATCTTGTGATAAACACTGGACAACCACAATTAACAATTTAAAAAATTTAAAATACATCAGTTGTTGTATATTCATATGTAGATGTTATGAATTGTCTTACTAACGTTTGAATGTTAGTCACGTGGTACTATATCGTTTCCCGGAAGGATGAAAATGTGCATTTAAAACAAATATGGCAATAAAATGTTGCAAATTCATATTTATTTCTGCGATAACTACCGGATGCCTGTACATTATCCCTTACTTACCCCCCTGGAGTGACTTGATCAGGGGCATAAAGGTGACGGTTAATAGATTTGAACCTGCAATCTTGAAGTTAGAGTACCAGCTTGCATCTTTAACAATAAGAACCTACCTCCTTATTACTATGAATATTTTCTATTATTATCATTCATATCTGAAATACGTTGGAAAATTAAATCATACTGGATAGCTTTACTTAACCAAAGAAGGATTAAAAATTCAACCTAAATATGGGCACAGTGTGTTTTCAGCATAACTAGGCCTATTTACATTTGTTCAGCTTACAGCTGCATCAATAACCCCCCTGGAGTTCAGTCCAACATTCAGCCTTTTAACAGGCTTCCCACTGAGCCCAACTCTGTAATCAACCAGTGATTCAAAAGCTCTACAGGCAGTCAGATTATGCTTTTTGCCATTACATTGTACAAATACATAGGAATCACCAAAAATGATCTTTTATAGGCATTAGAACATACCTGACACCCAAAAATTTGGGCTGTTCACCAGGGGCAGATGTCTCTGTCTCCATTTTCAAGCTGTCAATGTGGGCGATGGAAATAACTGTAGCAGCTACATACCACGGCAGACCCATGAAAGAGCACAGTGCTAACAGCACAGCTACCCAGAAGAGATCTAGATGATAGCCTGCACCTTTCTGATCACGACAGAGAAAAGAGAAAAACATTTCATCACTCATAACAGTGCTTGGTAATATTTTACTGAAATTGTTCACCAAGTATTTGTTTTTTCATGTTATTCTGTTTTTATATCTCTAAACCTAAATGCAGACAGACGGTAACTGAATTTAAAATTTTAGGTGAACTGTCTCTTTAAATAATCCTTCAAGTGCTTTATTCCAACAAATAAAAACTACTCTGCATCACACAAAAGTACAGCACAATGTCACCGGGGCAGTGTTATTCTCACAGAGAGGATAATACGAGTTCTTCCATGGGGAGGCATTATAGTGAGAGGACATGTTTTGAGGCCAGTCTCACATTACAGGCCAAAAAAAAGAATAAATGCTTTGCCTTTGTCTGATTCACAATTCCTCATTGTTTCACTTAGAATCTGGACCAAAGTGTGGCGTTGAGTAAAACTGCTTGGTGAAGCACTGCGTTTGAATTTAAAATGATTTAAATATAATATAGCCATATATAGATTTCATGATTATCAGCAAAACCTGTCTAGTTGTCATCTTGCTAACAGTATATTAAAAAAATCAAAACGCTTTTCCTTTAGTTTTCACTTTATATTAGGTGGCCTTAACTACTTTGTACTTACAATTAAATTAATAATTTGGTACAATGCACTTATTGTGTAAATGTATGTTTTTACATTGTAAAATACCTATTAATTACATCTGTAATTAATTTCTGTAATTACATTTATACTAACACTGTTGGCCCATCCCTAATGCTGCGTTCACGCCAGACGCGAATGAAGCGTTAAGCGCGAGTGATTTACAGTACGTTAAGTCAATCCAAGATGCAATTAGACATCTTGCGCCAAGATTCGGGCGAAACATCCAAGCCGAAAAATCTGAACTTTGGCGAATATTCGCGCTGCGTTAACCAATCAGGAGCTTGCTCTAGTAGTGATGTGAATACTAGCAAGGGGAGGCAGAATTCCGAAACTATGGAGGACAAAATCATCGTCGCTGTATGTGGAGGAGCTGTACGACACATCTTCGTACTTTAATAGAAACACGAATGAAGAGGAAATAAATACTATTTTCATTAAACCAAAGTTTGCCTATTAGATATACACAAAACAAATTTGACCTCATATCTAACCCTCCCATGACGCGAATTTTTACACGCGAATTAAACGAGTAAACTCAAAATGTTCAAGCGTCCAATTACACATGAATAGCCCATTTATTTGCGCAAGTCGCGTCTGGTGTGAACGTACCATTACACCTTAACCCACACTTAAACCTACCCAAAGCACAAAACCTGCCCCTAACCTTACCCGTATCCCACCTCAATCAAGAACAAAATAAGTATGCTTTACTTATTTTTATGATGTAAATACACAGTAGTTAAGGCCACCTAATATAAAGCAGGACTTCAGTTAAATATATATAATAAAAAAAAAACATTAAATACTTCTATCAATTCCTGCATTATTGATGTGGAGTTTTTCACCTCTTTGCTTTGCATCAGACCATCTGTTTAAATAATGCTATTTTTAACTTCAAGCACTGATTCACATCCTCCAGACAAAAGATAAAAAAGCTCTTTTTGTAAGAGACTTTCTATAAATATCCAATATAGTTGCCTATGGCACTGTGCGTGTTTCCTGTGATCCTGGGCGGCTCAAAGTGAGCGTGATAAACCATCTGGCTGAGAACTGAATCACACAGCAGAGTCACGGCAGGCCTACATTCAGCTTGTGCTCCTTGCGATTGACAATGACAGCGGTGATCTGCTGATCCATGAAGAGCAGGATGGTGACCAGCAGGGCAGGCAGAGCTGCTGCCAGGTACACCCACCAGGGGTTCCCTCCGAACGGTGGCACAAACCAGCCACGGTTAGGGCTTGTTGGCTGGGGACACAAGGGAAGTGCAGTTTAAGGATCACAGAAGTTTGTAGTCAGGGCACTTGGCAAATATTTACACAATTTAAATGGTAACATCCTGAATGGATTGGCACGGACTCATACTGTGAAGTTGTGCTTAAGAAGCAGCAAACAGAGCATGCCAGCCAGTGTACTCTGTCTCTGATATTTGTTTTTCTGAGCAAAATCTATTTCTATTAAGTAGATCCGCTGGCCACCTGAGTAGAAACACCCTGTGTACCGATCCATGCAGTGCTCACTGTGATAAAACATTATGTAAGTTAATCTCTTTGATTAGACTATCTGTCATTATTCTATATATACATTGAATAAAACTTATTGTAAGTAAATTGCTTGTTTTTAAGACAACCACCAAAAAAAAAAAACCTCTGTAAAGTTAAGTCATGTCAATAAAGTTAGAAATAAATTATGGGCTTCCATACTTTATGTTTAAAACAGTTATTAATTTTAATTGACATTTCTAGGATGTGGTTCTTGTCATGTGAATTAGAATTAGTGAGATTTTTGTTGTTGTCGCTGTTGATACTTTTATTTAGCAAGAATTGCATTTAATTGATTTAACGTTATTACATTTGTAAATCATTTTAAATAATCATAACAATCCTGAAAACAATATTGAAATTGCTTTCAACATTAATAATAGAAAGAAAAAATGTTTCTTAAGCACCAAATCAGCATATTTAGAATATTTTCTGAATTGTCATGTGACACTAAAGACTTAAGTAATGGCTGCTGAAAGTTCAGCTTTTCCATCACAGGAATAAACTACACTTCAAAATATAATAAAATAAAGAACAGTTTTTACAGTATTTGATCAAATTAATGCATCTTTACTAAGACACTTTTTTCAAAAGAAAATCTTATAGTCCCTAAACTTTTTTACAATACTATAGGTTTGCGCTAGAGTAATAAAAGAAGTGCATCTCAGAGGGAACGTAACTTTACAGCAAAAAGATTACCTTAAATTCAGTTGGCACTATGAGCTTTGGCGTATCGACCCCGACAAGAGCATCAACACCACAGAAGATCAAAATGGCCAGGATAATGGCAAAGTCACTTATGAGTTTTCTCACCTAAGAAAATGGAAAAAAATGTTTTTTTAGGAGCAACTGTAAGTAATGAGCATGACGTCAGAGCTCAACAACTGCAGTATTGATTACGAGTAGAGACAGAACTGACCAAACAACCTTGTCTACCTGCACACGTATACAGATTAGAGACTAAATAATGACTGCCTCTACACATGTAGTATGATTACAGCCACAAACGACAAATTCATCACAAACACACCACAGGTGGACAATGTGGCTACTTACAGTAGTAGGAAAGAACGGGCTGGTCTTGAATTTCTTTAGACACATGGAGCAGGTGTAAGTGCCAAAGAACAGGATGAAGGACATGAGGGTGATGTCGGGCACAAAGTTGCAGGCTTTGCCCACTAGCTCCCCTCCGTATTTCAAGCATTCCTTCTTTGACAGTGAGGACCAGCTGGCATTCAAGCGCTGCATATGATCAAAATTTTAAAACAAAATTTAAGTTGCTCATTCACAAAAAATCATTACATTCCTTGTAACTCTCTTGTTAGAAAACCAGCAGCAATAAGTCAGAAATTTTTTATTTATTTTATAAACCCAGACTAAATGTTCATAATAACTAAGGTTTGAATTGAAACTTTTTCCTATGGTAGTCTCCATTATTGGCACACAGGCCTACAATAAAAAGACATAAATTTAAAGGTGAGTGACACTTGTGTTATGAGCAAAGACTGTACCAGAACATTAAACGCTCTCCAGTTTCTGTTTGAAGGCAGATGATTTCCTGTTTTCAACCTCTCTGAAGTTTCACAATGACTCTGTTACTGTTCAAGTTTGCACAAAAGGTGTGAAACATGAGCTTTGGCTCATTCAGTCACAAAGATATTTGCAAGGATTTGGGCATTATGTTTCATTGATCTCAATCTGAGGACTACATCTGAATGAAACTACTAAGAGATCTCTATTATTCGAGGCTGGGAGCTCAGTTTGGCTTTAGAAGAGGATAAAACATCAGGCAGGTCTAGAGAAAACATTTTATGAAAACAGCCCACAATTTAAGGATTAAAAGGAACCATGTGTTTTCTGAACATAACCAGGACAAGGAAGTTTTCTTCAATGTGTTGTGCAAGTTCAGTTTTGAGTTACAAAACTGTACAAGTTTTGTACCCTTTCAGCCTGGAGCTGCTGATAAAAGTTGCCGAAAGTCAGCGCTAGTCTACAGATTCTGAATAGTTGACAGATTTCACCAAAAATCATGTAGTGTATAATGGGCATAGACTTCGAATTATTAGCTTTTTCAGACAATGATTCCATTTAGTAATAGGATATGAAATATTTTTATTATATTTTTGGCTGATTTGATGATGTATTGGTTTTTTTGGGGGTTTTTTTTCATCCAGGTTCTGCTAAAAATGAGGAGCACGTTTCTCATGTAGTGTAATATAGCCTATACACATATATTAGTGATGTTTTGAAACACTTACTGTATCACTGTAATTTACAGTCCAGATTAATGTTGAATCAAGTGGATCCGTGTACACATCTGAAGAATTGGCTGAAAAACACAAAGGTCAAAGGTCTGAAGTTGCCTTTAGAGAGATCTCACATGGACTATATTAACAATGTCCTAATTAGTTTTCTGAGCCTTGACCATGTTAGGACCCTTGCTGTCAATAGAGGGTCAGAAAGGGGATTCAAAAATATGTGAACGTTTTGCAAATAACGCATTTCGAGAGGAACGCGATACAAATTAATCAAACACAGCTGATAGCCCATTAGCTAATTATTCCCAATCACTCTCGCCCAATAGTTTCTTCCCCTATTCACTATAAAAACCCCGACTTTCAACCCTTCCACATCTAGCTTTAAGCATCCCTCCTCCTCCCCTTCTTCGCATAAATTTTAATTTACGCCTCCAGGGGGAGCAATTTGGGACCGAGCCGAACTTTGAACCCTTGCCCACACTAGGGTTCATACCACTAGGGTTCGCAGTTCGCCGTTCTTCCAGGCTCGCTCCCCTGACAGCATGCCAAACCCGCAAAAAAATACTACTAATGAGGAAAGCGTGAAATTTTGAAATTAATTTGTGTTATGAAGAAGACCCTCTATGGTGTTACAGATTTGGAACGACCAGCATGTGAGAAATTAATCACAGCATATTTTATTTTTGGATGAACTATCCCTTTAACACACACTCAAATTTTTTTAACTTTACTTTACTTTACTTAATTTTACAGTTAACTTAAAACAAACAAACAAACAAAAACTAAAGCAACACAAATCTTTGTTTTTTTACTCAGTTGTCATTTGCACTCAATTGTATTATATTAAATAAAATTGCATTTGTAAAAAATTAAGTTAACTTAAACCATTTGTGTTTCATTTACAAATCATTTACGTTGCACTGATTGAAATTGGACAGTGGGTTTCTACTTCCTAGCATGCTTTGCATATGGATAGATCATGAGAATAAATGTTGAAAGAGAAACACCTTTTAAAGTTTGTTGTTCAGTTATATTTCACATTTAAAAGAGTTTATGTTTATGTTGATTTTTGAGGTTACCATGGCATTATGGTGAAGTGAAGACCTTGTTGTTAGGCTATGGTTACATGAGCTGTGTATGTGCTGATGCCAATGATGAGGACATTTTTACGTGATCATTACATGTGTGCTGCAGATTAAGTGTTTTGCATGTGGCAAGTGGCATGATAAAAAATAAATAAATCAGGTGAGTATGTGACCTATGCAGTCTACATTGTCAGCTGTCAGCGTACCCTTAAACAAAAATATGTGTATGTGCATGAATGTTACTCATCAGTCCAATTAACTTAAAAGTTCAAATAAATCAGTTAAAATGCGTGAAAATAGGTTTCATAATTTTATCAAATTAGATCAACAACCTATTTTTTGAATGCACTTGACTAATATTTTTTAACCACTAAATCCACATAAAACATGACAGCTTTCACAAACAGATGTTTACACAAGTGCAAACATTTTATCACGGCTGCAGGTGAGTCAAGCACAACATACGTGCCAACCAGTCCCCAATGACTGCTGTAAAATGTTCACCAGCTCTCCACAGCATTAATCTTTAAAGAGACTCTTTGCTGGGTTCCCCTAACTGGAACTAATTTCCACACAGCTGTTGTTTCCCTCTGCAGTATCAGATTGGAGAGAAGTCGAGGGAGGGCGAAGAGGAGCAAACAGCGGTTTAGAGGAAAACAGCGTGAGTGGATGAGCACCCCACCCACAAGCTCCTCTCCGTACGGTCTTAATTCACCACACGCATGGAGGAGATTAACCCCAAACCACATCACGTCCACATCCACCCCCTAGATTGCTCCTTCATTCCTACAGAGTACACCACACACACACACACACACACCGCCACTAGCACAATAAAAAGATGAACTGAATGTCAAAATTGTTGCTAACTTATTCACAAAACATTACACAGATACAGAGAATAGATTTAATTATTACTTCAAAAACAAAGTTTTGTTATTGTGGAGTGGTCTGAAAGTCAAACAGCCCCTGTAGAGACTTAGTTTAGCAGTGTGATAATTGACTAACAATTTCTTTCACACCAATATAAAACCTGCATGAAAAAAACAAGTAGGTTAAGGCAGAATGTATCATTTCCTGCTCTCAAGTCTTGCCTAAATTTGCCAAATCATTTGTGATCCAGCATCATCTACATAAGACACAGATGAATCTTCGCAAATCACCCTTCCAAATAATGTGCTATGTAGCCAGTTTCGCGGCTGATGATTACAGTCTGCTCATCACTGCTAGGAAGAGAGTCAGGGGGTCAGCAGAGCTCATTAGCATTTAAAAGTGACATGGAATAGAATGGCTTGATAAAAACAGAGCTGATTTTGACAGAGTAAAGTGGTTGGTGAGAAGTCGGTGGAACATGAACTTTCATACCAGTGGTCAAACCAAGATTATGTGGTATGACCACTCTTTTAAAAGGAGGTCACAATTAAGACATTTTCAGTGTAGTCAAAACAGCGTACTGTTTGTCAACATTGAGAACTGGCATAACCATTATTAACCCATTGCAAAACCAGTATAGTAAATACTTATATTCCAGATTGTGTGGATTCCAATTAAAATGGAAGTTAAAAAAAATGCCTTGACTTAGACTTGTATGCAATTGACTTGAGATCTAAGACTTGAAATGTAACATGAGACGTATGACATGTAAACAATTGAGTCTTGAAACTCAAAGTATACAACCAGCAGTTTATGAGTCTCATGTATCAGATTGTCTACGAGTCTCTGATTAGAGATGATTTACAAGTGTATAGAAAACTACTGTCACATGGATTTGTGACAAAAGTCTTGAGCCTTGACTTGCACTTTATATCAGACACCTGTTATCATATGGATATTGCAGCTGCAAGCCATATGGTGCACTGCTGCGTCATGCTGAAAGTTAAGATGCAAATGAAATGAATAGCTATGGCATCACTATAATTATATCCATAAACAAAATCACAACTGAACTCAACATGCGCTGCACTGAGTTTTAGATGTATAACGATAAAAGCAATACTCTGGGTCTGAACTATCATTTGGAGACCAGAAATAGTACAACAGCTAGGACAATTAAATATTTATGTTGGTCGTGTTTATAAGACTTGTGCCAGATGTCAACTTGGACACCCTTTAACAACAGCTGTACAAGCTTCAACTCTATAAAAGACCTAAACATCCATTTCTATCACGTTATTGTGCTTCCACTGCTTGTGCATCAATGTCAATCAATCAACTTCATCTCATCTTCAATTTAAACTCAAGCACAATTTCTTTCAAACTACCAGGTGGCCCAAAGTGAAATAAATGTATGCCAGCTGCACTTGAGCTTAAAGCAGCACATTTTGTATACCAGCGAAAGGGAAAAAAAAGGTCACTTTGTGCTCCATCTCATCTGCTTCACTGAGCTAAATAATGTTACATATGCATCAGTAATCTTTCTTTTTTACTGTTAATTCAGCACTTGTTGTTTCTTGCATTTAGTGCGGATAAGCCAAGGACTAAGAAAGGTAATTCATAATTCAAAACAAAAGTACAAATTCAGGCAAGTTGACAAACTTGCAAAGAGATAAAGGTAGCATGATCTAATCACCAAAGCAAGACGTCACAGGAAAAAATGTATCAGGTCTTACCATCAGTGGGCGCCATACACATGCAGTCATACTGTGTGACGTAATCAGTTTTAAAGTCTGAGTTGATAGGGTAATAATGAGCCAACTTCAGCATCTTCTTGAAGGCATCATAGATGAAGATGAAGCTGATTAGCGAGGAGAAGCCCTCTTCTGTGAATCGGGTGAAATACTGCACCAGGAAACTAGCATCAGTTGCCACCAGAGCTAGACAGAAGAAGGCCGACCACAGGCCAATCCAAAGACGGAACTCTAGGTAGTCAAAGTCATGCTCCCTGCGGAGGATAGCATGGACAGAAAATTAATTCCCTAAATAAAGTTCTTCTTTGTTTTTGAAAGTCTCTTATGCTTACCGAGGCTGCCTTTATATGATCAAAATTAAAAGTGAAACAGTAATATTTTGACAAATTATTAACATTCAAATAACTGTTTTCTATTTGAATCTATTTTAAATCCAATTTATTCCTATTATGGCAAAACTGATTTACTGCAGTCACATGATCCTTCAGAAATAATTCCGAGCTTATTATCAATGTTGAAACAGAATCTTAGTTTTAGTTAACTAGTTTCAGTATAGCTGGTTTGTGATGTAACATTCTGAACAGAGATGATGAAGCACCTGCTGAAGTTAAAGAGCAGCCTTTCAAACACCAGCACTGGCCCCGTACTGCTGAGGATTATCAGAGGCTGGCCCGCCAGGAGACAGAAGACTGCTCCAGTCACCGCTGTGCCCAGAAAGCTCTCCAGCACACCCTTCACACAACACACAATGAAGAAAAAAAATCCAAGGGTTAGCGAATAAATCTCAGCTGAGGCTCACGCTTTGTGGAAAGAATGCTCTGTTCATCCATGACTAACTTTCCTTGTTCACAGACATACTTTGTACTTTTATGTGAGGAATAGCACAGATATATCGGACAAAACCACAAAGTAAATTACTTATTTTCCTTTATAAGAATTAATTAACATTATGTGCATAAATTATTTAAAGGATGTATTGTTGCTATCAAGCACACTGTATAATCTACCTTAATTCAATACATTGATTTTTATTACCCATAGATCTAATAAAGTGTCGCACATAACATTCAATAAAGTCCCTACCCAGACTATAGACTCCAATCCTCACAATAAACTAGCTTTTGCCAAATCAATATAGGAAATCACAGGCATTATCTATTAATAACTGAAATCCAAATATTGTTTGGAAAACCATCTTGATGTTAAGCAGTGCTTATGAGACACAACCAGGTGTTTCAGGTCTTGATTTTGAATTTCTACTTTAACATGATGACTATAACAAAATATAGTATTGTTCTGTAATGAAGAAGTAAATAGTACAGCAAGTACATTTAAATCATAATGCATTCAATATTTTGAAGTATTTTTTGATTTGACAAATAGTCCTGTATACCTTATCTTAAATTATTCCTCTTATTTAATATTTTATATAAATGTAATAATGCTTACATACATACATTCTAAATTAAGAATCCTAATAGAAGACCCTCTGCTTCGCTAGCTGACACATACTTTTCTCAAATGAAACAATGACTAGCCAAAGACATGTGCAGCAGACCTTGGCATTCAAGATAATTATATGAACTGTGAGAGTTTAACTTACTAACATGACCTTTGAACTCATGGTAACATTTCAAAAGGAGGGCAGAGAAGAAGCTACTCCCAGTGTGTATCAGTTAACTGGCCGAGACTGAATTACACTGCAATCCCCGCCAAGGTTGGACTGAACTTTGTTTAGAAAGATTCGGACACAGAGAGCACGTCACATCCGTGCATTCATGTAGTTTCTCATGGTTTGCAGATGTATCTTCACCTGCATGTTTTCTGTGGCGTCGCCCAGCAATCCTCCGAATGTGATGGCATTGGTTACTGTTCCCAGGTATATGAAAAGAATGGCAGACAAAGACTGAATGTGTAGTGCATCGTAGAAATCACTGAAGAAAAAGGGGGCTTTTCTTTTGATATCAAGAATAAGGCCTCCACAAAACCTGAAAAACAAAACATGCGATATGATATTTATTATAGTGATTTTCATTGAATTATATAACATTTCTACATCCTATCTGCCTACCTCGATTCAGAAAAATATATTTCAATCAGAAATAAAAAAAAAAAAACAAGATTTGTTTTAAACCTTACAGTAAACATAAAGTAAACTAAGCAACAATCACAAAAACTGTAGGATTTTGTACAAGAAATATTCTTACTACTATTTCTAGGCTACTAATGAAAAGCAAAATAATTTTTAATAGCCGTTATTAACATTTCTTTTAATTAAATATTTGTTTAGTGCTATTATTAATTAGTAACATCTATTTAGCACAAAATACTACCAGTACACAACTTTTTTTTTTACAAAAGGTCAAGTCTAATGATGACAGTCTGTACTATACGGAGTACATGCTGACTTCAATGTTTATCTAATATTAAGATAATTCTAGTCATTTTAAACAGAGTCAAACAGACCTTTATCTGAACTAAACCACGCTGTTCAGAGGTTTAGCATAATCTGTTCCTTCTTAAGAATTTATACAAACATTAACTCACTTCCCCGTCCTCTTCAGCTCATCGCCTACTGCGTGCCCCCCACCCCCATGTCCACCGCTGTGAGGCGTGTCTCCATTCATCTGTGAGCTGTCCCCTCCAGCATACATGTTCTTTCTGGACAACATAACAAACACACAAACTTGAATGTTATTAATGCCCTAAAATAAATAAATGTTTTACGGGAGGAAAGCAAAAACGAAGAAAGAAAGATGACAAAAGACATACTCATACATTTTAAAGCATAAATAAAAAATGCAAGCTCGTACACTTGTCCGAAGATTATGTATACGAAGATACCTTAATCTGATAGATTTATCAAACAATAGATAAAACAATAATAAACAGATAAAAAGACAGGCAGAGATACAGTACATAACGCCCTAATAACTGATAAAATGATAAGATAGATAGACACGCAGATAGAAAAAGATTTTAAAAGAGATAATTAGGGGCGATAAGACCAAAATCATAACAGGGAGAAACAATCTTTCAGTCAGCACAGGCATATAGCAAAACGATTGAGTGTGTAAACGCAATAGAGATGATAGTCAAAAATCTCTACCAGTTTGTAAATTAGAATGATAAAAAAAACAACAACAATCGATCGGTAACAGCAATCGGTAGATTTATAGTCACGGATTTTAATGCTAAATGTTATTGAGCCCTCCTAGCACTCCTAGCAAAGAAGAGAAAGATTGTGACCTTCTTTAGCTGAAGCACAACAGCGGCCCGTGTGCTGAAGACACAATATGTGCTGTCTGAAGAAAATGTGGACACTCTCATCGTTCTGAACTTAAAACTTCATAAAATTTTATTGAAATGGAGTTCCATTTAAAAACAAAATTGTCTTTTTCTTTCTATTAGTTTATAACTACTACAATATTACATTTCATTTTTTTAAGAAGCATTTGGTTTTGGTTATAAAGGAGGTTTTGTTTTATTTGCTGCTAAGAAGAAACCCCAGAAGATCTGTGAAGTATAGCTCCATTGTTTTTCAAAATAAAATAAAGAAAACAAGGAGAAAAAAAAACGAAAAATTACTTTTATGTTTGTTTAAATAAATAAAACTGTGAAAAAAAAAATCAAAGAAATTATTTTTTTAATTAAATTTTTGTTCTATTGAAAACATACCGAACTGTGACACCACTGTATCGTATCGAACCAAACCATGATTTTTTTTAACCGTTACACCCCTAATAGATAGATAGATAGATAGATAGTTACCCAGTTCAGTCTGTTGTTTACATTCAACACGCCACAAATTAATGTATGAGGACCAGTGCGTGTAGTGTTTTGTGTACACTGTGTGTTATGCTGGCGTGACTGACTGCTGCAGGCACACAGCTCTGCTTTATGGCTAACGCGGCCTGGTACAGATTGAGGTGACAGGATGAGGAGAAATCCTGCTGTCACTTCACCTGAAGCCAAAGAGAAGTGACGTAATTCATCTAATTAACAACAGCCCTGCTCTACACTGAATGATTGAATGGATGGCCTGACCAACTGGCCTTTGAAACTACTTCCTGGCTGTGTGTGAAATACATTATGTAACACACTGTATATGGCTTAAAGGGTTTGGCTACTACTAATATAGAAAAAGACAGTTTTGACTTGTCTTTAATAAAAATCAAAAACTGAAATTGCTTTAAGCCTTAAAACCTACCCCAGGGACAGTCTTACAAATGCTACTTCACAATTGTTTGAGTCATTTCAAAACAGGAACATTGACAGACTTTGATGTGGGATATTGGTGGGGGTTTAGTGAAAGAAAGTGTGACAAGCCAATATGGGCTCCATACATCAGTTACCTTTTATCTGAGGATGGCAGGGATTTTGGTGGCTCTATTCGGATGGCAGGGTCCCATTCTCCAGGAGGGAGGACAATGACCTCATCCAAGAACTCGTCAATGCCAGCGAGGAGATCTTGTCTGTCCTTGGCTTTGTATGCAATTTCATGGAAGACCTTGATAAGAGAACTTTGATTACTGGCCAACTCCCCACATGACAAATCTAAGCACAAACCTTTTTTTTTTTTGTTTTTGCTACATCAAATTTTAACAGAACATTTAAGGCACAGAAACTTAACATTAAACAAACTCAAAATATTTAAAAGAGACTACTAAAATTACAAAATGCAATACAAAATTACTATTAAACTAAAATAAATTACATTAATAACTAAAACTAATTCAAAATAAAATAAAATAAAATAAAATATAATAAAATATAATATAATATAATATAATATAATATAATATAATATAATATAATTAATACTTGCTCTGTTACAGATTGCAATCAGTTTTTTTAAGTGTAAAAGCAACAGTATCTAACGCTATTTAACATGACTGATGGCCCTTTTCTGAAGCATAATAGGACAAAAAAAAAAAAAACGTAGAATAAGTCTGTGCGTACCTCGTCAGACATCAGAGTAGCAATTGCTCTACCAATTTCATGGTATGACTTGGCTTTGCCTTTGGGTCCAAGAAGAATGAACAGAAATCTGGGAAAGATAATAAATTTTACCTTAAGTAAAGCACACAGCTTTTCTAATGGTTTAATAAAAGCCTATTTTTAACAGCTATATTTTGCTCTTTGGCTTCATGTGATGAAAGCAGGTCATACCTGGTGGGCACAGGCACTTCAGTCAGCGCCCCCAACATTACAGCCTGCTGCAGCCTCACAAAGGCCACAAACGGACTGTCCAGGAAGTCCACTTCTCCTACGAGAACATTGGAAGCTTCAGCATCTCTGGGCAGTTTCTTCATGAACTTGTTCTTCAGCTGAACACATGCAGAATGGGTTTTAAATGACACTCAGTAAGGAGGAAGAACAGAATAAATAAAGTGAACAAATCAAGCTCCAACACATGACCTCATTAAATATACTGCCCAGCTGCCAAGCCTTTCATGAAAATGTGATGAATCCAACAACTGCAACTGTTCAACTAATGGAAATTACAAAGATTAGTGGCTGCATGTGAGATTGTTCATTCTAAGGTTCAGCAAAGGCCCACTGTGACTCCTGCATTCTTTCACTCTTTATTCAGAGGAACCAGTGGTAACCAGTATAAAAACTGTTAATTTCATTTTATTTATATGGGTTGTTGTTAATACCAGTGATAAATTGAAGGCCAACTTCAAAGGCAGTGGCATTTGCCAGCTCAGACTTTGAGGTCATGCCAAAAGTGAAATTTACGAGCCAAAGATAATTAGTACACCCTGCTTACATAACCATAAATTGTTAAGCAACTCCAACTTGTGCCTCCAAGTTTATCATTGTGAATTTTAACAGCTTAAAGCGTTACAACTAATCATTTTGGTTGCATATATAAATTGTTTTTAGGTTTATTACTTACTGTTAAAGAACAATAAGTGTTTAAATTATTGCAAGACTAGCACACATGACAAAAATCTAATTCTTAAGCTCATAAATCAAATTTGACAGCTCTGCTGATAACTTGAAAATGGGGTTAAAATGTCAGTCATTAATAAACCAATTCCTCAGTATACTTCCAACACATAAACAATAACATTTCCTCCTGAAAGTCTTTTTGAAGAGTCAAAGTAAGCAGTTTTGTTAACCATTGATAGAAGAACATTAGAAACACAGGCACAATGGAAAACATTTAACCTAGAGCAGCTGAGCACATGATGGGACAGACCTCTCACTCATCAATAGGTCTAGCATCATAGATCATTAGTTTTGAAGGTCATGCTTTTATTCGATTGTACTGTTGCAAAACCATCCAATTACTGGTTATCACTGATTAGCTGTTGCAAATGTTTTTTAAAAATCCCATAATAAACCTTAATTACTCCTCTTTTAGGAAATATGTAAATACTAGTTAAAGGGTTAGTTCACCCATTATTAAGTCACCAAGTAAAGAAAAAAGCTGGAGCCGAGAAGAGACTGATTTTTCTTTACTAAAGTAAGGAAATTGCACTTCCTTTGCTCTTGTAAACAAACTCACGAGACTAGCATATCTCAGAGGCGATTGTGTGATGCATACATCCTACAACATCCGCTGGAACAGCTTCCATGATGCCTTTATTCATGCCCTGGAGTCATGTGAGGCACGTTATTATGGATGCGTGTGCATTATTTAACGTGTTTTGGGCTGTTAAAGAAACACCTACCCTCTGTAATGATAACACCTGGAATAGCTAGGACAATTTTTTATTTAACTCCGACTGAATTTAATCTGAAAGAAGAAAGCAATATACACATAGGATGCCCTGGGGGTGAATAAAACACAGGCTAATTTAAATTTTTAAGTGAACTAACCCTATAAGAAAGATTATATTCTATTTTATTTATATATGTAGATTTTTCTTCAACAATATATATATATATTTTTTTACTTTACTGAGAATGTGAACATAATTAGACACCTTCTGTCTGACTAATAAGATCATGGCTATTTTGTGTGGGAAAACATTTATAAACACTAAATTCAACTGAATTTAGAAAGAAAAGATAACACAGAGTGACAAAAAGGTCCTGACTAATGAAACTAAAGCAAGTGAAGAAGTGGTGGCTATAGATAGAGGGGGATGATGTCACTGATGTTAACTAAAGGCCAGATTGTAGACAGCATTACTAGAGCAGCGTAAAGGGATGATTAAAGTATTAGAAGGACACACCTTAAACAACCCATAGTGTTTTTCTCAGACTTATATGAATGTTTACCTCTGAGCTTCATTATCTAGAAGTCAGAAAAGGGTCAACAGATGGTTACGCTCCACCAGTTAATTCATTTTACACCATACAAAGCCTTTTTCACAATGTATGTGTTCCAATACCGGCAACTTCTGACCTATTAATATATCACACACTCCAAGCAACTCACAATAACATCAGATCTATAGCCATTCAACTCTCTGGCAGGAGGTATTAAAAGTGGAAAGGCTTCACAACATTTCTGTCAAGCAGTGTCATGAATATTTTTAAATAAATGCTTTAAAACTGACAATGTTGCGTTTTCTTCTGTATTTGCCTTGTACCCCTAACTCCTAATAAACAATTCCTTCAAATCTTGACAGACTAATAAATTCATAAGTCGGAGTATTCTTGTCCTGCACTACAAAAAGAAACCTCGGGACTTCATCCACCTAAGAATAATGAAATGGATATTAAGCTCAATTCATTAAGTTCAATTAAGCTAAATTCACAACAGCAGTTTAATACATAAAGTAGTATTCTTATCACAGGGATATTATTCAATGGTCTAAACCCACATACCGAATCACTTGGTATCCATTCATGTTACTTAGGTTACCATTCATTTCCAGATTCTCTGAATGTCTAATCTCAAAAAACAGGAATGACATCATCAAAAAAAAAAAAAGTGTGACAAGCCACAAGGCTTTCACAGTGCATGACGCGAACCCGAGCCTTCCCTCAATCTGTGCTTACAATCACAATCTGTCCATGTCTCTGGGCCACCTCACACAAGCAGCTTCTCAATCCCCCACTCTGCCAAAAGGGGCGAGGGGCATCTCCTCTGAGTCTGTCAACAGCTGAGGCCTTCCAGCAATCACATCCACACTGGTTTATTCAGCATGCAGCACTGAAACACTGTCAAACATTTGCCAGCTATTTCACTTAATGCTGCATTCAGCAGGAAAGGATGCATTCCCACGTAAAAAGAAACTATTCTAATTCCTCGGAGGTGAACTTCCATGAAGCGAGTTAATTTTTATGGTTTGTCACAGATTGACACCACCCAAATGACCTCTTGGTGCTCCATCAATGAGAGCCCAAGAACTTCCCATTAGGAATGAAAGTCTGTTTTTCACACCAGCTATGTCCTTGTGTTAGACGCTCCACTGCTTCTGTTCTATCATTAGAAAAAGCACTGGCTTCATCAGTTTTGTCATAGTGACATTGACTGTGATGTAAACATTTTTATGTTTCAATCTAAAATACAGTCAATTACAAATGCTTGTATATTTTTACATGTAAATGTTTTTTTTATATTTGATTATTAATAATGTGTTATATTGCATTTCAGAGTTTGGAGTTGGAAAGTTTTTTAATGTTTTTTAAATTGGTCTCAAACTCAAAAACATTTGCATTTATTTAATTCTAATAAAAAATAAGAATAATGTGAAATATTGTTAAAATTTAAATAAATTTCACATTTTAATATATGTGAAAATCAAATGTATCCCTGTGATAGCAAATACATAATTTTCAGCTTCATTACTCTAGGCTTTAGTGTTACATGATTCTTCTATTCTTTGGTGTTAAATACTATTATCACCATTGAAATCCATCCATGTTTATTATTACTGTGAAAACCTATTTTTTTGTAAGTGTTCTGTGACGAATAGTCAAAAAAAAAAGTCTTAACTTGCATGCACCCTTGCTGCAAAAATCAATAAATAAATCTTCTCTAAACACAAAAACATACAAACAATCTTGAAACTGGACTCACCTGATCTTTCTCTGGCTTGTCTGAGATATCGTTCAGGCTGCTTGATGTCAAGTTGCGATGTGTCGTGGTTGGGCTACCTAATCAAAATTTATGAAAATGACAGATTAATGACAAAGTAAACAAAGTCTACAAATATAGTCTACAAAGAAATCCAAATGCAAAATAAGTAAGGGCACTGAATGGCAGATGAACCATTGGGGAATCAGTGGGACTGACAACGCTGTACAGAACATTCATTTTTTTTTTCACAGGCTGTGAATTGCTCAAGGCCATGCTTTTACAAGTAAAATAACTTAAATTAGGAAAGATGATGTGCCAGGCAAGAAAGCAACCTATACTGAAAGGTTGATTATTAACCTTGCAGAGTCATTGTCATCATGCTGTGAACAGCACAGTGAAGCAAAGTATTCCCAATGCTACAGAAATCTTATATTGACTAAGATGACAGTTTGATGCAGCCAAAAGAAGAAAAAAATGCAGCCAAAAGAAGAAAAAAGAGGCTGAGTGTAGATGAGGAAAGTTTTAAAGCTTCAATTATGAAGCAAAAAGAAAGAAAAACATAATTTTAAGAGTAGTAACTTAAAAAAAATTAACAAGAAAAAAATACTTCACATCCACCTTCATAAATCCTACATTATCAGATCAGAGCTGCTCATTAATATGACTATGGGTCATGATGACACAGTGATCTCCACTGGATAGTTCAGTCCACTGTGATTATTAGACTTTGGAATTTAAAGGGTGAACATGGAATAATCTATCTAAACAGGGAAAATTTATTACATAATAATGACAGGACTAGTTAGCTAAACATAGATGGTCACAGCAACAAATAAAAAAGGTCATATCATACAGCCTTAAAACAGGTTCTGTATTGGCATCAGTGGTTCCATGAAGAATCTTTATCATACATGTAACCTTTTGCATCCATTGGACAAAAGGTTCTTTATTATAGAAAAACATGCACTGCAAATGCTTCCTTTTGGATCAACCAGTCGGTTGATTTATTTTGTCCCTGATGTTTTATTATTCAAAGTACTCTTTAAATGGTCATAGAGTTGGTCCCTTATGATATGACCCTTTTAAGCCACAATGCTTTTCTATTCTGTCACAGCTACTGCATGTTACACACTTTTGGGGTGAAAGGACACATGTACATGCACTGGCAACTGGTAAGTTGGACTTACTAGGCCATCCCATGCTTGGACTTCCAGGAACTCGCAACACCTCCTCGGAGGTGCGAGTCATTAGACAAGGCACTGAAGTCTCAAGTGGATTACGTGCTTTTAGTGACAAGTTTAGCAGAAAGGATGAAAGGTAAGAAGGAAAAGAAAGATTGTTAAAGTGATAGAGGTCAGTGATTTTAGGTGTAGAGTTAGCTAGTTTTATACAAGACTGTACAATCGCTCATGAAAAGATAGGATTTGTTAGAGCTAGAGGTAGAAAAGAACAGTTAAAGCAAGTATTTCTTCAGAAAACAGAAGTTCAAGTGAATAACATTTGTCACACTCAAAATGTCGAATGTTCAGTCAATCACAGGATTCACAATATAAAAAATGAATGGAGCCCACGAACAATAAATTTAATGAGCTGGAAAAATGCTGGTATGAGCTTTGTGTAAAGTTTTCTTAATGCACTGTTTATCTTAACTGAAGGCATGCAAATACTATTGCCAAAACTCTAATGAACCTCTTGACCATTGCTTTATTTGTAGAAAAAAGAAGTCTAAAATACATATACTGATGACTCATCCTGAACTGCGAAGAGTTTTGACCAATCAAATGTGGTGTAATTGAACCTTACTGGTTATTTAAAAACATACAATCCCTTTGATATGTCACGTGCAAACCTCACGCTGTAACAGAACATACACTACTGTTCGAAAAGTTTGGGGTTAGTAAGATTTTTTTAAGCTATGTTTCTAGGTATGTTCTTCCTAAGGCTGCATTTACTTGATCGGAAAATACAGTTAGAATACAGCAGTACTGTGAAGCAGGCTCATCTTCAGCTACAGAGGATCTTTCAGAAATCATTATAATATGCTAATTTGGTGCTCAAGAAACAGTTAGTTATATACCATCAATGTTGTAAACAGCTGTTCTGATCAATATTAGAAACCAAGATTTTATTATTAGAAAGTTTCAATATTTTTTTTTGAAACGCATTCAACATTATAAATGTTAAATTCATGGTGAATATCCTCCAAAAAAAACAAAAATAACCCCAAACCTTTCAACGGTAGTGTCAACACCAAAGAAGGTGATAGTGAATTTATTTTGTGGAGTCTTTAAACATACAGAGACAATTAAAAGGAAAAATATAAGCTGAGTCAATAATGAATCGAACAAATTGGTTGAGCATTAGTAAAACAGTTCTTGTAATCTTTGTGAAGGTATTTATGTATGTACAAATAATAAAAAAAATATTTGGTATTCCTATTGGTATTCCAAAAATTATGTTTTTGAAAAGTGTGGAGAAAAACAATCCACAAAAGATTTCATAAAACTTAAGAAAAAAAAAGAAGAATCTTAATGTAATATATATTAAGATATATATATATAAATATTAAAAGCTTTGAAGAAAAAAGGAGTTTAAAAAATAACTGCACCAAACTGCCACCCATATTACCATTATCCGGGGTGGAAAACAGCCTACTTGCGCTGGAGACCGTCTTGCCAATGTCAGCTAAAGAGCGAAGATTGGACTTCTTGGTCTGGTGGCGATGCTTCCTCAGCAAGGTGTACATGACCTTATCTTTCAGGTCAGCTTTCAAGAGACCGTTCTCAATCTGACTGTCAGTGATCATTTCTGAAAGAAAGAGACAAGAGCGAATGCCAAACAGAGAGAGAGGTAGACAGCGAGATAGCAAAAATTGGCATTAGAAGGGGCCTGCCTCGTCATTGTTATAGAATTTAAGAAGCTCATCACAACCCCTTTACAACTGAGCAATCTTTTCATTTAAATACCAACTTTACATAACACTGTACATCAAACTTTTAACTACAACTTCAAATTCAACTCTCCAAAGGAACTTGAAGTGAGTGTCAGTGAAGCGACACATTGCTTTCTATTCTTAGCTTTCAGAACTGGACATCTAATGAGGCACTGGCTTGTGCATAAGATTGTCTGGTGGTTCCTGTACACATCTATTTTTATAAAAGAGGGTCAAAGACACGAGGCCTGAGCCCTCAGGCCTTTTTTGTGAATGGTTTGGCCCTTAATGGCCGAACCTTCAATTCATTTTCATCTCAAAGGACACTCTATGAGGTTGACCGAGCTTAACTCAGGCAAACTTTACATTTTCTTTAAATTGATAATACGACTTGACACATCATGCTCTGAGTAAGAGATACGGTTAGGGGATTCAAGAATAGGAATGATTAAATCTCTTTTGATTGGTGGCAGTGGGTACAATCTATCCAGCCATCATCCAGACAGCTAGAGTAAATGACTCTTTTTCTTTTATTTTTTGTTTTGTTTTTTAGTCTTTTATAAAATAATCACCGCAAATCACATACGTTGCTATCCTTGCACTACACTTATTTAGTGGCCACAAAATTGTTATTCTGATCTTTCTCATGCACTGCCTGAACACAGTATAAAAGAAATGGCCATCCTGAATGGATGCAATCACCCGTGCATCTAAGCCCAGAGTTACAGCGAGGGTTGCAAGAGGACTGTATTAAACAGAGCTATGAATACATCTTGACATGTGAGCATTTGGAAACCAAATCGTGCATATCACACGTGCTATCTCTCATAAACCTTACAGTATAATTGAAAAGTCTGATCTGCTCTAAAATGTCAACTTTGTGATAATATCTGATATTTATTTATCCCAATGACAGAGCTGAGAGCTGATGCATGCTTCTGTTATAGAAAAGGCAGCTCCATGACAGAACAAATGGCTCCTAAAACCAAGACTGATGCATAATTAACATTACATAAAACTAGACTGTTTCATCCATTTGACAGAAATCCTATCGAAAAAAAAACTTTGTTAAATTGCAAAGCAACACATTATTAACATATAATATATATATATATATATACACACACACACACACAATTATTAAATTACCGAAAAAATAAATAATTAACAGTTTAAATTTGATGTTTATTTTTTTTAAACAAATTCACTTAGATTATTTTTTAATCTCAATACAAAATAAGATTAATAAAGAGATTAAAAGTATATAAAATATAAAAATATAGTTTAAAATTGTCCTTAGTTAGCCATAAATTGGTTTAAGCTGGTCAAATGCTTGACCTAAGCTGGTCCTAAGCAACTACTGTAGCTCCAGATTATAACCCTCTAAGGACAATCTTAAACCAATTTACAAAAAACTAAGGAGCAGCTTAAAACAGCCTGCCATGCTTCAAAACATGCCTAACCAGCATACTGTATACTGTTTTAGACTGCAACATCATATTAAAGATGAATTATGTCATTGTTTGGCCCAGGCACAGGCCACTGAGTTCATAAATCTCTCTGTTGAGCACCAACACTATTTTGGTGAAAAGAGGTATAGTGTTTTGCGTGTGTAACCAAACCTGGTTATGGTGGTAAAGCATCCATTAATAATAGCTCCAGAAGAAACACTTACCAACAACCCCTGGCAGTGTGTTTGCCTCTAGGTCCAGCATGATGGTGCCCTTCTCTATACACGTCCTAAGCTCAAAGAGACTATGTAAGGACAGAGTGGCCACATGGGGTTTACTCCACCTCTCCCCACCTTTTTCCACCTTCTCTTCAAACTTGATCCACCTTCGAAGAAAAAAAAACAATTGAAGTAGGTAGGTTATGAAGTAGGAATGTGAGTTTTCTTGCTCAAGAAACATTTCTTGTCACTTGTATATGTATTGTATATGTCCCTGCATAAAACAATAGTATTCATTTTTGCAAGGAAAAAAAAAGCGTACTGACCCCAAAACTTTTTAACAGTAGTGTATCTTTGTAAATCCACCGTATCAGAAACAATCACAAGACCCAGACATGAGACTAGAATCTAAAGCAGCCCTCATATTCAACTCTAACCTTTCTCCTGTACAACTCTGTTTATTAAAACTGATGACCCTGCTTGAAAGACTTTAATATGTAATCCTTAATCCTAAAAACACAAACATGTAATCTCATCCCTAAAACAATCTCTCAAATTCAATCTTGATTGAAATGAAAAGATCAGCAGTAATCATTCTTGTACTTAATCTGTCAAATGCCCGCTTTGGCATGTGATAATGACCGCTGATTGGGGACCACCTGGAGCGCCACTCAACATTACATGAAACTGCCCCTCGTATTGAATCATCAAATTCTTTCAAGAGCGCACAGCTCCATAATTGATGTGCGCTGCATGCAAGACTCATCTTTTATTAGAGACCAAGCTGTCTGCTCAAATGAGCTCACCAACACAAGATTTAAAGCAACAGTTACTGTTAAACGATTGGATGTGGTTTTAAATGGATAAGCAAATCAACCGGAAACATATGCACATTATCTACTTTTTTCACACTGTTCCCTAAAGATTAATCGGGTTGGATTCATCCCTTTAGACACTGTCAAGTGTTTCAAATGTTTTCGTATACTGGCACCAAGCAGCCATTGGCAATGAGCCAGCCCAGTACACTTGAATCTTCTTTTGATGAATTGTACGGTGCCTGTATAACAAGTCTGAAAGTGTAATTAAAACGGTCTTTATTGAAAACTGGAATTAACTGGTGGAATTAAACAATATAACTCACTTTAATATAACTGCTTTCTATTTGAACATTTAACATTTTAGCATTTAGTTATTACTCCAGTCTTCAGATGATCCTCACAATGATCCTTATGAAATAATTCAAATAGACTGATTTGCTATGATGCTTTTTTTTTGTTTTGCCATTTTCTTCTTTAATGAATATAAACCCAAGTTTTGCCTAAAAAAATACTATCAGACACAAGTTATCAAGTTTTGTTTTTGTTTTTTTTCCAAAACTTGTTCCTGCTAATAATACGGGCTCTAACAGTTCTGGTCTGTTTTTAAACCTCATTTAGAGTCCAAACCAAGCCATGGTGCTCTTACCTGGCAGTTTCCTTCCACTCCATCTCCTGGCCATCAACTGACAGTAGTTCGTCCAGCTCCGTGAAGAGCTGAGGGGGTGCCGGACTGTCATCGTCCTCTCCCAGAATGAATCGAATGCGCTCAGCAGCAGGTGAGACTGAAACAGGAAAAATACTGCTGGTCAGAGGAGAAGGTACAGTCCTGCATATTTTCGGCTTGCCATCATCACTTATTCCATTAGGCCTGATCTCCAGCTCAGGTGGAGGAGGAATCCTGACCACAGACAGGTCTGAATCTGGGACCGCATCCAGCTTGGAGTCAGACTCCATCTTCTCCTGCTCTCCAGCCTCACTCTTCTCTACATTATTGTTCTCAGTTGTGTTCTCCGGGTTGCTATCTGAAGCATCCATCCTAAAACCCAGTTGAAAAACAGTTCTGTTTCCCAGAACACGATCAAAGCTGGTGAGGATGGCGGAGAGAGGGAGGGAGGTCAAAAACACGAGACCTCACTCAGCCAGCTGCACTCAGACAGTCATTAGAGTCCTTCGTGTTGTCTGCTGTCCTGTACACCCCACTATAACACAGTGACACCTTGGTAGTTAAAAAGGGGGTCCCCACTTGTCACCCCAGAGCAACAGCCCGCCCATCGGCTGCTCCGGCTGAACCCCCTCGCCATTGGCCCTCCGACTTTGGCACCCTGCCCTGAGCCCCTCATTAACAATTAGGAAATGTTTCACAAACTGTTCATTCTTCACAAGAGGGCCTCACTTTCCTTCTCTCTTGTTTTCCAATTTGAATATTTATTTGTTCTTGTGGAACAAGATAAACTGTAATGTTTCATAAAAATAAAGCTCCTCTTGTCTTATTAATTTACCTCCCATATTAATGTTTCTTCAGCAAAATCTGACATTGAAATTCACTGGGAAAATTAAAATAATACTTCTATATCAATTTGCGAATAAACACTGAAATTAATATAATTTGCCTAATTTAAATCAACCAAAAGAGAACCGATTAGAACATTGGTGACTGTTTTTCACTACCTTTCACAATTATTAGTGTTATCAGGGGTGGGCGATATAACCAAAATCTTCTAGCACGGTAGAAACAATTTTCTACCTCGATAACGATATATATATATATATATATATATCACGATATAGCAATTTGTGTCTGAAAATGCACAAATAAAAATTCAAAAATCAAAGAAACTGTTACATATAAAGTAATTTTATTTAAACTGAATTGCAGCAATACTTTAAATAAAAAACGCAAGCATTCTGTTCACTGAAATGCACTGTAAGGTTAATGTGTCTTTTCTGAAACAGGTTAAGTTACTATATTGCCTGACAGTATACTCAACCCAATTCCACACCACAGCCAATGCACCTTTTTTCTTTACAAAATCTCCTTGTTGCTGATTTCGTCACTTGTAAGCGAACTCACCGCTGCTGCAGCGAGACGTGCTGCCTGCGCGGCACTACCAGAGACTTGCTGAAGTTGCTAGATTTGCCATTTGTCACTGTTTTGGAAAAATGTCACCAGGGGAGTCTGAAAAGTCGCTAAATCTAGCGACAAAGTCGATAAGTTGGCAACACTGCTTCATCCAATGTCGAAGTTATTTGTTAATTGCGTGGTTATGTTACGTGCAACGTCACGTGATCTCAACCGTGGTTAAGACGATAGACCAAAATCTCTACCGGTTGACAAATTTCTACCAGTTAATCATGTCTACCGTCTAAGTGCTATCATATGATTCATTGTAATTAGTCGCTTGTTGTTTGTTTACATGATATAAGCATGTTTGCCGTTTATTACATATACATAAAAACACACACATATATTTCAGGAAAATAGGTTATGTTTATATATTAAATACATTTATTTGTATAATAAATAAGTTAAATGCATATATATATATATAAATATGTAAATACATCTATATGAAGATTGGCAATGTTATGTACTGTATGTGTGATTGAATAGTGGCATGGGAATTTTACTGTAATTAAAAGGCAGACACACTGTCCTCTGAGTCAGTCTCCATTGCTTATGTCACTCTCTTGCGTTGACATTTCATAACTTTGATAACATCAACATTAACATGAGCACGAAGCTGTTTGAGTAAATGAGTAATCTGATTGTACAGCTCGGCACTGAATCAGTCGGATTTCTGACGAAACCTCCAGAATGAATTAGTATCCATAAAGCCCTTGTGTTTCTTTGAAAACATAATTAAACTACAGTATCTGATTGGATGAAAGGGCTGCACATAAAACTTGCTCTCCAAATCCAGTTTTTTTCCCCCTCAACTTTTACTACCGCTGTTGATATGGTAAAAGGCAGGTTACAGATGTTATCAGCACCTGAAAAGGTGATAACAGAATGAGCAGAAATTTAAACTATACTAGCTGTAAAACATCAGTAACTCCAACATTTACATAATATAATTAGACAACACAATATTGCACACCATTATGTTTACAATTCAAAACATTGTAACTGAGACTATAAAAATCTGTGAAATAATATAGAGATTTTGTCTTGATGGTCTGCAATAAAGTTTTAAAGACTTTTTTTAAAAGACAATAATTCAGTACACATTTCTTTAACAATAAAGATGTAATTCTCATCCTTGTATTTCTGTTAATAACTTTTTCAAATAAATACAGTCATCAAAAAGTTTGGGATAGATTTTTTTTTAAAGAATTTGACACTTTTATTCAGCAAGGATGCATTAAATGGATTGTTTACCCAAAATACTCAAGCAAACAGTTGCTGGTCCCCATTCACATTCACACCTTCACGCAACTGTTTGGCCACATTCTTACAAATATCTTCTTTTCTGTTCAGCAGAAGAGAGAAACTCAATACGGGTGTGGAACAACATGAGGGCCAAAGTGAAATCTCTCTTTAAGTTCATTAAAAGTGACATTGCAAATAAATGCTGTTCTTTTAGAATTCCTAACCAGCAGATGAACCTGAAAAAGCATAATAATTTCCACAAAAATATTAATATCAACAGTTTTCAACATTGACTAAGTTTACATGCACATTAATACTCAGATTTTAACAGGATTATGACAATACTCTGACTAAGAATCTACCGTGTACACAGTGATTTTTGATTACCTTAAATGGTTAACGTATTTCACGTAATCAGCCTTGTCTACATCCGGGGGAAAGCACGAACATGAACGTAAAATGTAATGGTTTGTGCTTAAAGTAAAGCGTACACATGCGTTGTGGTACACACACATATATATATTGCATTATTTGTTTATTCTTTGCACAAAAAAAGTATTAGTGTGTAAAAACTGAAGTTGAGCCACTGAAGTCACGTGGACTGTTTTACCGATGTTTCTGGGGATCACTTCAGTTGTATTGCTGTCTATGGAGGGACAGATGGCTCTCTGATATCATCAAAAATTAGGGGTGCATCGATCCGATATTAGGATCGGATATCGGCTCCGATATTGAAAAAATAGCTGGATCGGGGATCGGAAAAATTAACCGAT
>JAUCMT010000134.1:2172472-2227105 GCA_032357475.1 Enteromius thamalakanensis
TGCAGACATTGCAAACAGCTGTCGAAAGTGTTGGCGTGTCAAGCGTAAAGTATCTCCACACAGCGGACTCTTTGGCCGCTCCATGTTGCTTATGCTCCAGCATGCGACACACGTGCTGACGTAATGACGTAGGATCTGCTGCGATACTGCTACCTATATGTAACTGGCTGGGAAAAAAAAAACTGGATCGGCCCGTGAATCGGTTAATTTTTCCGATCCCCGATCCAGCTATTTTTTTGAATATCGGAGCCGATATCCGATCCTAATATCGGATCGGTGCACCCCTAGTTGTTAGTCATGATGTTGAGTAAAAGATGATTTCCTTTGTTTTGTAAAAACCCACAATTTTTGGACTTTGACTTTTGAAAATAAGACTACATGATCATTGTGCAACTTTAGGCAACATTTTCCTCACATGACCTTGGAATCATCATGTTCTTTCTCCGTGTCTGCCTCTCCCTTGCTTATATGCGATCCCTTTCACCTCCTCTCTTCCTCCTCATTCTCTCTTTCAGCTATCACATCATTAGAGAGCATTCAAAGTCCTGGCATCCAAATCAACAGAAACGCCTCCTAAGTGATCCTCCCTTGGGCGTATAATCCTTCACCATTAGAAATCTCAGAGACACACATACTTCCCTCCTCCAGCGGCTCACGTCAGGCAATCGTGGCCAATTTGGATGGTTATAACTTACACGCAGGGGCCTTAGTCCCTGTCTGTCTAAACACACTCATCCGATGGCTAGGCAGCTCTGGATATCTGTTCTGACTAAGTAGAGTCAGCAGCAGCCTTGGCTTGTAGCTGTGTGTGTGAGTGTGTGTAGTTGTGACTGGCTCTATGAAGGAGCCTTTAGCATTAACATGAACTGACGGGTCTTTGGCAAGCGCTTACTGAGTGGTTTGAGGATGCTGTTGCTGGCCTCCTCATTGTTCTCTGCATCCGACCTGTCCGAAGCATTCTCAGTCACTTTCTCCTTTCTGTCCTTGTGACTGGTGCGTCGGCGATGACGTCTCCGTCGCCGGTAACTCTTAGGCACATGCACACCGATGTATATGGTGTGGTGACCTGACAGGGTAAAATTGAGAAGACAGGTCAGGCTATTAAGTTGGCATGATACCACACAAAACATAAGTAACAAAACAAAAAGTATATATCTATTCGTTTTTCAATATTAACATAGCTGTATATCAATTTGCTTTCCAGACAAGAATTACAGTCTACCACTCAAAAGATAGAGGTTGGTAATATATTTTTGAAGGTTTTTGAAAGACAATTCATATGCATGCCTTTGAAACTACAGTAAAAATTACAGTAATTTTGTGAACTGTTATTACAGACTGAAAATAACTGCTTTTCAAATTAAAATATAATTGTATTTATTTAATTAAAGCTGCGTACATCTTGTGGAAGATTGTAGATTCAAGTTGTACTCTTATTATATAACCTTTATACATTTTTAACAAAACAAGTTACGGACTGCAGGTTTAATATAATTATGACCCTTTAGAAATCATTCTTAAAGCTTAAAATTAAAAGAAACATTTCCTGCTACTATCAATGTTGAAAAAAGTTGTGCTTGCTTTGTATCTTTGTGATACTAAACAATAATATTTTTTCTTGATAGTTTGATGAATTAGAAAGTTTACGAGAAAAGATACAATTTTTGGAGAAGAATCTTTCTGAAATAGAAATCTTCCATATAATTAGAAATGTATTTACAGACACCTTTCAAGTAATTTAATGCATCATATTTATTTAATATATATTAAATTATATACAGTATATATATATATATATATATATATATATATATATATAAAAATTCTACATTATTGTACATTTAGGAGTTCGGACACAAAGTGCTGAAACACTCTTCTTTTTATTATTATTATGGTCAACAAAAAACTTAAAACAAGTTTTTACATTATCAGTTGTTATTTAACAAATAACAAATAAACAATTAAGAACAGTATTGGAAATTGGGAAACAGGCCTATCCAGACATTTAATATTTGAGAAACTTGTCAGTTGACAGGAGGGTGGAATAATGAAGAATTTGCATTATTCCTTTAGTAAATCAGAGGTGAACACTTCACAGGCAATGTCTGCGAAAACACTATCAGTGACTGCAACTCATCCAAAGTGAATTTCAGTGAATACTAAAAGGCTCTTGATGACGTGGATAAACACATACAGAACTAACCGACTCGATCCATGCCAAGTAAATATAATAATGTAAGTCTTAACGTTGTTGTCATGAGATAAACGGCTCCCTACTATTAAGATAACACAAGCCACGTGACCATTTTTAACAACACAGTTCAACTTCTGTAAGATTACTAACGTGTAGTTTCACTAAGGTCAAGAGACGGATGTCCACGGTAACCTGAGTAAAGATGTAAGTGAACTGCGTGACTTCCTTAACGCAATTTATGCAGGAGATGGGGGTTTTACCAGAGGGGTTTGCAGCAGACTGTCAAACTAAATATTTTGGCTGAGAGAACTAGCAGGTAGTGCGTAACGTCAAGTGTTTAGATCCATATCATCCATATCATACTTTCCATGTCTCTCCCTCCATTACAAGCTGACCATCCGTGAAAGCTACATCCCAGCACTGTATTCCTGTGTAGCCTTTTTCTGAGAATTTTAAACTTCTCCAGACTAATGCTACAACTGAACTGAGATGTTTCATTAACAGAGCATTAATCAAAAAATTGAAAGAAAATAAATTTATTATGGAGCCAATAAATTATTCTTATTCGATGCACTAAATTTGAATAATTAATAAGATCTTCCTGAAAAGCAGTGATAGGGTTTACACCAGTTAAAAGTCATTAAAGTAGTTATTCGGGTGCATTTAATTTTTAACTTATAACACCATCTTTACATCTTCACCCCAGCTGTGGTGCCACAGGCCACATAGTGATCATGATTCACACCATCAGAGAGACTAACAGACCACTACAGCGATTAATGAGCCTCACAACATAACCAAGCGTGACAAGGTTAAACGCAGGACAAACCCCACCATTAGTCCACAGATGAAGCCATTAGAAGCAGTAGCAACATGTCTTAAATGGAAAGATATTCCAAATGACTATTATAAACCAAATTAGTTCACACTAGAACATTGTGAATTGCTTTTGTTTTGTATTTATTTTCTATGTCAGTTTGGTCTATTGTAATTTCAACTTGGCCTAAATTACTTCCCAATATTGCAAAATGTAAATCAAAATTTTATGCACGACAGTTTCAGGATGCACTGGGTTGGAAATCAAGGGCTGGATTGTTTGTTTGGAGATCTATGTGTTTTTGTATTGATAATATGCTGTATGACTGTACTCCTGTTATGATTGTATTAACGTGTTTCTTTTCAAACAGAGACAATCTTACATTAACCAGTACTGGTTCTGAGTTGATTATACACTGAATCTAAACACAATCTTTTTTTTGTGCAAAGCCATATAAGATACATCCTCCATTCTTATTAATTATGCAGAGTGTATTTAAACAGGATTCACATCCCTGCTGTCTCTTTTTCCTTTAACTGTCAGCAAAAGATCATTGCATTTGAATGCTGTGCAAAATATTCTTTACAAAGGTGGCGTGTCTTTTGTGTGAGTTATCTCAACTTTTCATCCCTTTATCTTATCTTATCTTATCATAACTGCATTATATGTTCTTTACATTTCAACGTCTACCATAGATCACACTGTGTGTTACAATGCAATTTGTCACACTTTCATAATATGAATTACTTTATATTTATTTTGAACAAAACAAAACCTTACAAAAAACTTTTAATTACTAAATGTTACTTACTGATTTTTAAATTATTTTTATATTTTTATATGATATTTTTTACTGATTTTTAAAAAAAATATATAAAAGACATGGATATAAATCATGTAGGTTGAGGAAATGACTTAATTATCTGCTTTTCTAAAGTCAAATTGGTTTTCTCCAGGGCACATCCAGCATCTCTTCTGCAAACATTCTGAAAAATATTGACAAATGTTGACATTTTACCATTTTCTTTGCTATTCAATAAACAAACAAATGGTAAAATATCATCAAGCGTTTATGAATAAGGATCCCACCTATGCTAAAACGGGAGAGAAAAAAAAAATACGGAAAAGGGAGTAAGAGCAAGGACTACTAAGAGAAGGAAAGGGAGAGGTAAGAGGGAGGGAGGAACCACAGATTGTCGAGCCAGCTTTGTGCCAAACTTCCTGTTCTTTCGGAGAGACCCTTTTCAATGCGACCATAGAAAAAGGCCTGAATTGGAGTGGCACGCAATTCGTCACTGGATAAAGTGTATTCCCTAAATCTGGCTGGGCCCTATGGGCTTCATCATCTAAGCACCTTGTGTTACCGCAGTAACAGAGTTGTTGAGATGGAGGGTACAAGTACAGAAGATAGCAACACACCACCATGCATTCTAATATAGCTGCTTATAAAGCTCCACCTAAAAGTACTGCTACACATGGGCTCTTTGTCTAGCAGGCACATGTTGCTCTGTTAAAGTTTACTTTGAGGGCAGGCCAATGCTATTTTTTGGATTTCTAAGACTATAATGTTTTTTTAATTGTACTGCTGTTCAGAAGTGAGGGTTAGCAAGATTTTTCAACAGAGATCCATTAAATTAATCAATATTAACAGACATGCAATGTTACAAAAGTTTTATATTTTAAATAAATGTTGTTCTTTTGAACTTTCTATTCGTCACAGAATCTTAAAAAAAAATAATAATAACGGTTTCCACAAAAATATTAAGCACCAAAAACGGTTTTCAACCGATAATACTAATATGAACAGCGAATTACCCGAGGATCTGATTTCTGATTTTTTTAATACAGTACTACAACAGACAAATGTATGTTAATGTTGCATGTGCAGTTTTTTTTGTGCACATGCAACTGCAACATACTACTTCTCAAAACTTTTATGGCTGCATAACATTAATTTCCTTCCCGTTTTAAAGAATACCTGACTGTATAGAGTTGATACTGTGTAGTATTCAACAAGCTGTAAGCTATTATTCGTTGTGAACACAGCCTGTACCACACTCTGACAGCAGGAAGAGGCGGAACAGTGTTCAATCAAGGCTGAAAGGATAAGGAACACTTAAAGTCATGCAAATTGAAGAAAAAAAGAAAGAAAGAAGGAAGGAAGATGGTCCATCTCTTCTCCCTGCTATAACTCAAAAGCTAAAGATATCTGCTGTTTGTAGCTCAGACACCTATTGAGGACCTATTAATCACTGTGCTTTTTTATTAAGCCTTGAATTAGTTCACATGAATAGATCATACTGAGGTAGCTATTATGTCATAATAAGGGATGTTTTAACATAGTTAAAGAAAGAGCACGCTGAGTGTCAGCACAACCGGCACCCAATAACGCTCATCAGTATTATCGCCCACTAGCCTATTAATTATTCCTAATTCCTTTCATCCGCCTCGGCATAAACTATCGTCTCCCTCCTCTCAGTATCTAGTTACGCATCCCTCCTTTCTCCCCTTCTCCGCCTTTTTCTTTCACACCTCTAAGGGGGGTGCTGTCCCCCGGACAGCACGCCAAATTTGCTTATTTAATTTAATGAAGAAGTGCGAATTTGTGAAATAAATAATTAAATATATATTTGATAATTAATTCACTCATTTTATTCAGTGTCTTTTTTTATTTAGTTTTATAGACTCTTCACAACTTATTCTGATAGCTGTCAAACTCAAACCTAAACATGAAAACGAAACATGCTCTTAAATGCCATTCTGATAATCAACACCCACTAACACTCATTTAAATCTATATTTGGACCGGAAGGAATTGGACACGGTATTTGTGCTCTACATCTTCACCATTCTGATGTAAACATACTAAACAAACTAACTATATCAAAAGAAAAAACCAAATGACTTCACAATAAGAAACATTTCCTGGATTTTAACTTTAAAAATAGTATCCAGGCTTTAGATTAAAAATGAGGTACTAACCTTCAACTTCCTCCTGATCACACACGTGTTTGATTACCGAGGCCCCTCTGTCCAGCACGGCCTCATCCTCCATCCTGTAGTAGTAAAAGAGGAAAAAAGACTGCTCACATTTCTCTTCTAAAGACAACGTGGAGCCATAGCGCCGAGGCTCATTCACTTGCAGTGTGTTTCTGCTAGTACTAGCCATGTTCCCAGGTTAGCAGGTAACGCTAACAAGGGGTGAGTCTTTGATTCTGGATCCAGCCCTGGTTAGTTAGTAGATGTGCAGTGTAACTTATGGGATACGGTCCTGTTCTGAGTGCTGCCCTTGAGGGGACGGAGGAGCGGTCAGGTAGATGTTGGGAGGGTAATCCTGTCTCTGGGGGAAGGGACAGGCTGGGCAGCCTAGTAAGATGCTAATTGAGTCTGATGTCCAGGAGGTGTGAGCCGGGCTGTCACACACAGATTTCAGATCAGCTAATGAGCGATACTAATGCTAATACAACACGCTACATGTGGGTGGAATAAATACTGGGCATGGTCTCAAACACTATTTATGACAATCGGATTTCTCCAGCTGGTCTATTATACTCAAGTGATTATGAGGTATTATTTGCCCTTGCGGCATTAGATCAATAATGAAACATAACCTAATCTGACCCGATATAGGAAACTTTACAAACAAACTATGCTTACTGTATTTTAGTATTACTGTATAAGTGGTTCACATGCACATGACTGCAGTTGCACCAAGTCAAAACGTCATTGTTGAGAGAATAAAAAACACAGGTAAGTACTGCTGGTCTAAGAAATAATGTCAAATCACAGAAAAAAAATTGCTTTGGAATATAACTCCATCTGAAACTCACATTTCAGATAATTCAGTAGTTATAAAAAATAATATTATGGAATTAAGACAGGAGGACAAAAATGTATATCCAGGCAGAAACTTATTCTAATATTCTTAAAACAAAACAAAAAATAAATAAATAAATAAATAAAAATATATACATTATTTTTTATATATATAAATTTATAGTGTACTCCATGTAAAAGGCTGTGGAAAAAAAAAATTCCACTAATAAATAAATATAATGTAAAAAAAATAATATAACATAACATAGGAAAAACGTCTAAGTGGATCAAAACAGCAAGAAACACTCAAAAATGTCTCTAATGCACTGGATGCCTGGAATGAGAAGGATAAAGATCCATAGCAGGGCTGAAATGAACTCATTTTCTTTGTGGCATTTTCAATAATAAGAGGTGGTATGTTACAGTATGCTTTACTTTTTTTTGTTCCTTAAATGAAGTCAGTTATATCACTGGGGAAGGTATTGTTAATTTCAATACTTAACAATATAATACTAATAATTGAACCAACAAATTAAAGAGTTTGTTAGTCAACTCTGAGTGAACTTATTTAAGCAGTTAAACCTTTATCTGACATGTCCTGCCTGTAGACAACAGCAACACTGTAAGTATCAAAATGATTTAAGGTTGTTTTTGGTGTAAAGTGTTTTTAGCCGTTAAGATTCCAAAGAGTGCATTGTTAGAACACAGTGCTTCCATGTCCATTAATACATGGAGGTTTAAATATTTTTAAAGTAAATTCTATGTAGTGTACTTTACATTTGCATCTAGGGGAGCATGTATTCATTTGCCCACTAGGGACAAAGATTATTGTTCCAAGCAAGGTGTGACTGCTCTTTGTCACTTTAGAAAGAAGTCCAAAGACCAGAACGAAACACTTCATACACTGACAATCTCTTTCAGGATCAGAGGCGACTGAAAGTGTGCAGTAAACGAATATGATGTTATATTCAGATCACAATCATCTTTAGAGGTTTGCCAATTGTGTGATTTTCGCTTCTAAAACCCATTAATAGCATTTAATGCCCAGTAAACACCATTAATATAATGATTTCCTCCATGGACTCATTACATTTTTACAAAACCATAAATACAAACCAAGATGTAAACACAAACAGGAAGGATAGAGCTTGTTTCTCTGATAAGAGCGCAGAGCTCCCGGAGCGCACAGTGTCACTGCATATTTCAACTAGATGCAATCAAGCATGCTGAAAAGATGCCAAGTTTAAACACTCAATTCTGGAAGCCAGGCTCATTGAACAATTGTGCCTGCGGTGACATTTCAACAAAATGATATTACATTGCTTCTTGCACATTTCACAACACGTTCAAAGTAACACTTTTAAAATTAAATGTCCATTGAGTGGCACTAAAAGTTAAGTTTTAACTGGAATTTGAAGGTGAATCTGTCAACATTGGCTGTTATTGCATTTGTACCACCTACACTAAACCCGATCCTATATCTATTCAATAAAAAGGCATTTGCTGAATAAACAATGCCATTTTAGAACTCTTTTATCATGACGCTGGTTTTACTGGACTTTTGCCTGAGCACTCAGTATACAATGCAGCACCGGGTGAGCTACTGATCAAGTTTACTATGTCAGAAAAGCCATGCACATGGAGCTTGCTATGTGATTCAAACGTAATATGTATTAATTCAGAGATCAAGTGAATGTACAGCTAAAGTGTTATAAGGTCATAACGTAGTATTGTGCAAGGACTGGTGTGTCCTTAAAATAAGTTTGTTTGTTTTTTACCGTCTCTAGTGTTCATATCCACTGTAGTGAATTGTATATATGCGGCAGTAAATCATATATTAAATTCTATTTTGGATTTTTGCAAAAAATCACAGGTAGTAAAATGCTTTTTTCAGTTGTAGTTCTGGCGAAGTGATGCTTTACAACACATCAAGATCCGTGTTATCCAAATGACTACTTGACTTATGAAAGTTTGAAAGTTTTACACTAACCACCATTTAAAAAGCCATATTACTGGCCCACAGGGTTTTTACGCTGTTATCTGTCACATGATATAATACTAGATGAATGGTTATAGATTTAACAGAGGTAGGGGGTTTGGATATGACCATGTCACTAACAAATAAGTTAGGACCGTTCATAGAGACAATGTAAAAATTCATAACCCATATGATAACCACAGACAAAACAATCCTGTTTATAGTAAACTTATTTGTACAGTACGTACAAAGAAGGAAAACAACTGTCTTGGAAGCAACGGAAGACTCTCAGTTTATCCAGAGTGGAAATTACTTTTGTAGACCATTATAAAGTAAGTTGTTTTTTCAGACTCAGACTCAGACTGTTACTTGTCCTACCAGACTAAAACTATCCCTCCTCCTTCCCCAATCTTCATTGCCACCTATAGAACAGACCCTGACACAGCAAGCACCAGCAGTGCACCTTCACATCAGATGGGTTCACGGTTTCTTGCAAATAGTTGGGCTAACTGTTGTTTACGCATACATAAAATATGTAAAACTATTAAACTATACCCACACTTAACAATAATAAAAGCAAAGCATTTTCAACCGTTCAACTGCAGCAAAATAAATAAAAATTGAAAGTGGCAATATACCCATCAAGGAATTAGCTCTGTTCTTTTCAGATTTCTTTGTTGTTATATTGTATAACAATTTAGATTACATATCTGATCTCAACTCCTGACTGTAATCTCTTTAGAGTAAGAGAATCATTCTTCTTTAAATATTAACTTGCATATTCAGATTTTGTGTCACTGATTTCTTGAGTACAGGGACATTACCAACAAAAAAAAACCTGAATATATATATATATGTGCGTGTGTAAATGATTCAAATGTTTTTTTTAAGGAGATATATAGAATTGTTTTGGGCATTCACCTAAGTTTGGGTGCAGAATATATTGCATGAATATAAATATTGACATAAATGCAATAGCTTCTGTTAGCTTTGATTCTGAACTGTCACCAGTTTGAAGATCTAAAGGTGTTAATAAATTAGCCAAGTTCTGCATATCTAGTTACTAACAACTAATAATAAGATTATCCAAATATCCAACACTATGTCTTGTGTGATTGAGTTGGCATAACCTGCTATGGCATGAGTCATCAATAACTTTAAACAGCAATTCCCCAAAAAATAGAATAATATTAAAAATAAATCTCTAGAGCCTGTGATGCAGCAAGTGAAATATGGAAGGAGGACCAGGATGACAACAATATTAGGCTATCTAATTTTATAAAAGCTTTCATAAATAGCCCATCTGGCAATGCTGAAATGTAGGGACGCAAACGTGGCTACTGTAAGATGTGGAATAAGTGGAATAAGCACTGTTTATTTTAACGTAAATTCAGTTTCTGTTGTTGAAGGGGGTTCAGATGCTATTCCACTATGATCTGGGTGAGACTTGTTAACTATAACCCTGATCTCAGAACCGATAAATAAAGGAACAGGTTTTGGGCTCTTACCTCTTACTGCCGCTCATTTTGTGAAGTTGAATCGCTGATAATGTATTCCAGTGGTTTGCTGCTTCAGTCCAGCGCGATCAATGGAAGCACTGAACGCCAGACGTTTCATTTACTGCGCGCTCCCAAAACACTAACAACACTAATTTTAATAACTCCTTATGAATAAAATTAGTAAGCAGTGTTACCTTTTCTACTAACAAAAACTAAAAAGTGACATAAAGTAAATCTAAAATACCTCCCGTCCTGCCTGAACGTGCTCCGCCGCGTGTGACAGAGATAACGCGCGTCTGCTGAAGCAGCAGAACAACTGGACGCTTCAAATTGAGGCTTTCATTTATTACTAGCCGCTGCTAGGCACGTCACAGCACGAGTGGGAGGTCAAAATGTTGCGCTAAATGCGCGTTTACCTTGAGTAAGATGACACTGACACCAATTTCTCTAAGAAACAGCAATTCATTAACTTGAAATACACGCCTTAAAGTGTAAACGCAGGTAGCCCGCGTTACCGCTTTAATGCGCGCTCATGTGATCAACGGATCCAAAGTGGATCCAAAGTTTGTCTGTGGGATGAAAACAGGTACTCCGCGCGCACCTTGCGCTCGCTTCACATTCACGTGCGACACAGCGACACCTTCTGTGGAAATCTCACACTAGACGGCGTGTTTACTTAGGAAGGTCGAAAAATTAAGATGCGTGAACAAACGTGTAAATAGGTTAATTAAATGTTTGTGTTACATTTCATTGAATGTAAAAAAAATGCTTATCTGAATGCGGTTACAAAGGGAAAATAGAGAGTTTCTTCATTTCAGACAGCAACATCATGTATTATGTTATAAGCCTATAATGTTTCTTCGGTAAGCATTTCAGCTACAGTAGATTAAAAAGAAACCGTGTTTATGCCGCATAGACGAAGCGAATGAATAGAAACCATACAAAACTGTGTTTATGCTACATAGACACACACGTTGCAGTAAATGATACATTATTAAACGCTCGGTTGGAGAGCATGGTCTTTCTGAAGGTCAGCCATTCCTTTCCTCTTCCCTGTAGGGACAAAAGCCATATGTGTAAAGCGAGCAGACTTTACTATAACATCAGTTGTTTGGATGTTAAGATGATGTAGACAAAATAATAGTGGAAAATATGTATTGAATAATATGCATACATTTATGTGCATGCTTTTAGTTTCTTTCTTCCCACACACTCTCGTTTAGGCCTAAGTCTATGTCTCTGAATCCCATTTAGCATGTGTTATGTGGATTATCTATAGGCATTTAGACATACTTCATACTAAAGTTTTCATACGGTACTGGACAAACTTTTAGGCTACAGGTGCATCTCAATAAATTAGAATGCCGTGGAACAGTTCATTAATGTCATTTTATGCTCACATTTAACAAACCCACCAATCTCAACAAATTAGAATATGGTGATTTGACAGTCAGCTAATCCACTCAAAACACCTGCAAAGGTTTCCTGAGCCTTCATAATGGTCTCTCACTTTAGTTCACTGGGCTACACAGTCATGGGAAAGACTGCTGATCTGACAGTTGTCCAGAAGACAATCATTGACACCCTTCACAAGGAGGGTAAGCTGCCGTATCCACGTATGTTAACAGAAAGTTGAGTGGAAGGAAAAAATGTGGAAGAAAAAGATGGACAACCAACCAAGAGAACCACAGCCTTATGAGGATTGTCAAGCAAAATCAATTCAGGATTTTGGGTGAACTTGACAAGGAATGGACTGAGGCTGGGGTCAAGGCATCACAGAGACGTGTCAAGGAATATGGCTACAGTTGTTACAGTTGTACAATTCCTCTTGTTAAACCACCCCTGAACCACTGACCATGTCAGAGGTGTCTTACCTGGGCTAAGGAGAAGGACAACTGGACTATTGCCCAGTGGTCTAAATTTCTCTTTTCAAGTGAGAGTAAGTTCTTTTAGAGTCTAGAGGAAGGATGGAGAAGCTCATAGCCCAAGTGAGTGTTAAGTTTCTACTGTCTGTGATGATTTGAGGTACAATGAGAAAAGAGAAAAATGAGAAACAAGAGACCAAAAAATGCAGATGAGCTGAAGGCCCTCGGGTGACATCACCGTCCAGGAAGTATAAGAGCACTTGCGAAGCAGTGCACGCCAGCCTTATTCATTCAGCAGCGCTCTCTATGCGACTGTCAGTGTGTTTTTCGATTAAGACACTAGTTAGTTTAAAAATTAAAGAGAACATGTCTGGAAAGAATTTTGTGAAATGTGTTACACCATGTGGCTGTTTCCTCACGCCCAAAGACACTCATCAGTTTGTCTTTGGGAGAAGAGCATGCGTCTGCTCTCGAGGGAGCCGCCAGCATTGTATGCGGTCCCGCTGCTGCTGAGGCGGAGGGGCGGTAGCACTCATGGGGCTTGCAAATCGATCTACCGGAGGGAATAGGGACGGGTGATCCCCTTTCACCTTCCCAGCCTTCCTCTGAGGGGGCACACCTTGTATACTGGTTTGTCAACCAAGGTTGTTCAGACTATATTACAACCCAGAGCTCCTTCCACAAGAAAATTATAATGCTAAAGTGGAGACTCTTCACTTCTTTGTGCAATAGTCATGGTCAGGACCCAGTTAACTGTCCGATTAGCGCAGTTCTGGAGTTCCTGCAGACTATCCTCAGGATTAGCTCACTCCACACTAATGGTGTATGTCCCTTATTGATGGTCGTTCAGTATAGAGATCCATTAGTGGTTTGTTTCTTCATGGAGCTCTGAGGCTGAGGCCTCCTATTCACTCCCGACTTTCAACTTGGGATCTGGCATTGGTACTCAGGGCTCTCTCTCGAGCCCCCTTTGAACCATTGGAGCAAGTCTCTGGCCGTCTCCGTACCTTTAAGACTGCGGTCTTATTGGCACTGGCTACTTACTTGAAGAGAGTAGGGAACCTTCAGGCCTTGTCTGTGGCCTTTTAATGTGCAGACTTTGTGCCCGGTTTGGCCGAAGTCTTCCTTTTAGCACTTGTTGGCCCCTTTGCCTTCACTCTGGGGTCCATCTTACCCCAAACCACTGTGGAGGCCAGGTCATTTGCCGCAGCACTGAATAATAGCACATCACTCTTCTTCTTGGTCAAATAGCCCTTACAGAGCCTGGAGGTGTGTTTGGGGTTATTGTCCTGTTGAAAAATAAATACCCGTCCAACTAAACAAAAACCGGATGGGATGGCATGTCGCTGCAGGATGCTGTGGTAGCCATGCTGGTTCAGTGTGCCTTCAACTTTGAATAAATCCCCAAAAGTGTCACCAGCAAAACACCCCCACACCATCACACCTCCTCCTCCATGCTTCTCCATGCAAACTAAGGCACACCTGTGGAGTGAAAACCATTTCAGGTGACTACCTCTTGAAGCTCATTGAAAGAATGCCAAAAGTGTGCAAAGCAGTAATCGGAGCAAAGGGTGGCTATTTTGAAGAAAATAGAATATAAAAGATTTTTTCAGTTATTTCAAATTTTTTTGTTAAGTACATGTTCATTCATAGTTTTGATGCCTTCAGTGAGAATCTACCAATGTAAATGGTCATGAAAATAAAGAAAACACATTCAATGAGAAGGTGTGTCCACACTTTTGGCCTGTACTGTATATATATCACAACATAATACATATAATTAATTTATACTTATGTTTTTGATTTGAAACTGTTGGCTTCATATTTTGCAGTTCTAAAATTCAGCATTTACTAGCTCTTTGTTTCCTTGCAAATTTCCCGTGGGTTTTAAATTTTAAAAGCAAAATAGAATATGTAATTAAAATTTCTTGAAAATATTCCATGTTTTGTTCAACAACATAAATTACACATACTATATTAGAAAATAACACTTCAAAATACTGTACATAGCAAAATAAACCACTGAATTATGGGATTTTGAAGGCCTCAGATGTCCTGGCATTTGTCTTTTTCTCGGCACAGTATTTTTTTTACCAAACTTCCAATCCATTCTTCTCTTTAAAAAAAATCTCTCTAAGAGCTTGCTAAAGAATTAAGTTTTTGATGGCATGGTAGGGTTTTAAAGTTTCAACTGGCTCTTTGCCCATGGAGTACCTGCTGAGGCATTTCTGATCCATACCACCTTACTGTGTAGTTTCATGTGGAGTGGAATCTATGCAGTTCATTTATTTTCTGTCTCTCTTTTATGTTTTCTTTCTCATAGATACCCAGACATATAAGACAAGTTCACTTATCTCGAGGCAAGAAAGAAATACACAGACAGACTCTCAAGAGAGAGTGAGAGGGCTCTTGTCTTTGACTCCAGGGAGCTTGTGTCACCTAAACGCTGCTGCCTTTTGCCTTAGAGTTATATAACTGCCTGTGGGGAACTACCAGTAAGAGCGCTGAGCTCTCACTCGATTGTTATAAACATCATCAGCGCACCATTAACCAAACAAGCCATGACAAATCAGGAATTTAAAAACCATCACCTTCATCAGAAAATAATGAAACAGCTCAAACTTGATTTGTATAAAGGCTTCATTTTTTTTTAAAGCTGTTAGAGTTTGCTTTTTACTATGCATAAATCACTGGTAAACATAATCTTGTCAGTTTGAAAGTCCATTCCGATAACAAATATAAGCTTGTCATAATTGGAGTTTATATAAATAAAATAAAAGAATTTATACCTAGAACATTATGTGTTTTTTTATACCTGTGATGGCAAAGCTACATTTTCAGCAGGCATTACTCCAGTCTTTAGGGTCGCACGATCCTTCAGAATTCATATTTTAAAATGCTGCTCCAGAAACATTTCTTAATTCTTTAAAAAAAAAACGTTTGCTGCTTACTAGATTTGTTTTTCCCTTTTTTAATGATCATTTGATAAAAAGAAAATTAAAAACATGATTTTTTGACAGACATAAGTAGCATAGTAAAAAATAAATACATTCTTGCTACGAGTAAATAAGAGTTATCTATAGTATATCTATACCACTCAGGTTTTGAACAGTACGAATTTTAATGTTTAAATAATATTTTGCTAAGCAAGCCTTTATTTGATAACATTTAAAATATTGCTACTATTTAAAAGAACTGTTTTCTGTTTGAATATGTTTAAAATTATGATTTATTCCTGCTTAAAAGCTGAACTTTTAGCATTGTTACTCACACGATCCTTCAGAAATCATATTTCCTTCTTATTATTTTTCTTATTGTTTTGAAAAAAGCTGAGTAGAATTTGACAGGATGAATAGAAAGTTTATATAAAATAGATTTTTTTTGTGACATTACAGATGTCTGTATCATCATTTAACCTCTATATGTAATTTTATATATATATATACACTGACTATAATCATACTGACAAGCTTTTTAATAGTATAGTGTAAAATGTTATAAAAGCTTTTTCTTTCAGATAAATGCTGATCTTTGAATTCTGAACCTGAATCTATCAAACAACATGTAACGAGGATTCATTCAGGTTCATTTAACCATTGTTTTGTGACTCCAAGCCGATGATCACCTTCAACTTTTAAACCATAATTTAAGTAAAAAAAACTTTTAAAAAGAACTTGCTTTAAATTATTTTTAGACAGATCAACGTTTGCACACAATAATGACCCATGGTCCAAAGGTAACTATTGGACTATAAAGGTAACTGCCCATTGTGATAGAAATGAACTAAGTTTACTTTATCTTCTTACTTGACTGCATATGAAATGCTAATAAAGTGAATCTATTTTTCTTGCATACAAAAAGATAGGTCCTGAGCATCTCAACTGCCAAGGTAGAAAGAACTGGTTTTAGCCGGTTAATGCCAACACAGTCTTTTTCTAGACATCTTCTGTCTGAGCATATAGAATAGTTAGTGGTGTATTTTTTCTCAGTCACTCCATGTGTGCAAAAGTTTACTCAATAACCTCCTTTCAGTCTCAACCAATAAATTTAGTTAGCCCAAACCAGCTAACCATCAACCAAAATTTCTCATGCTGTCTAAATGTGCTTTTTCAGAAGGGATATTGATCCATGAAAATAACAAACTCTTTGATAAGTTTTTCTGTCTTTCTAAGGAGACAAACACCTGTCTGCCATTAAGTATTTGAAGCCCTTCGTTCCTCACTGTGGGTCTGCATTTTAATAACATTCCTTTGATGGAGATATTGATATAAAGGCTTCAGGAGGAACAGTTAAGGGGTTTAAGACTGTTCCTTGTCATCTCTTAAGCCATCAAACACATTGTGTGCCGCTGGCACATTCTTTGCTTCAGCCTCATGCAATGATAGGATGTTCTGAGAAGAAAACAGGGTGAAAAAGTTCACAGTTCAGACAAAAATGGCTTTTTATTCCCTACTTTTAATAACAAACAGATGATTTTTTTTTCCCATCAGGTGTGCAATGCTGCATATAGGATTAGACAGCATAATGATTTATGAGGGGAAGATGAGAGAAACACCATTATGTACTTGTCAAGTGGGATTGTGCCCTCTTGTGGCCAAAAAAAAAGTTTAATTCCAGGTAAAATCTGCATGATAAAATTGTGTAATTGATACGCTTAACTAAATAATAAAAAGTAGGAAACGGGTTTTTTTCTTTTTTAAAATCACTATTTTTTTACAATTATGAAATCTAATCCTCTTCAGCAAGTACACAACCAGTATCATTTAAAACAGGAAAAGCAAACAACAAATATTTACATTAATTCACAGTTGTGCAAATAAAACATGTCTGATCACAGCATGTGCTTTTTCTCATTAAGAAGAAGTTTCAAATCAAACCACATATATTAAACTCCACTGTTATTGAACAAGTTAATTTTACAGTGTAAAAAAATATTGACCACAACAACTATGAACTTAGTTTGTGTTGTTTGTCAAACGGCCAATATGGCAAATTAACGCTATCATGCTTTCTACGTACAAAAAAGCTAAACATTTAATTAAAAACAACCCAAATCAATGTGCAATTAAAATTAAACTACTTTTACGATAAAGCCTCTCATCAGAGACCCTCTTTTCCTCCACAAAGACTGCATCAGTGTAGACCACTGTATTTATTACATGAAATGCTATGCTGCTCTTTTTTTGAAATTATGGCAACCAAATACTTTTCACAAAAAAGGACATTCCAAAAATAGAAAAGCTATACGTTCTATATGTTCGTATATTTTTAAGCTATTTTAAAAGGTTATGGGCAAGAATTCAATGATTTACTAGAGCAACACCCTGCTTTCCCCACCCTACACACTTATACAGATTAGATATAGATAGTGATTGTCCTAAAATTGAAATAATTCTTATTTAGTGTTAATAAAGCTAGAAATGTTGAACACTGCTATCTAATCTAACACATATAGCTGAAATAAAATACTCCAAGTAATAACATACCCGGCCCATACACTCAAACAAATATACCCTGTTGCTCACACAAATGTCTTCTGATCCTGGAAGTATTCAGCAAAAATGTATATTATATCTGAATTTGTAAGCATACAGTAGTTTGTTAGTGAAGTGCTAAGTATATTATTAAATAAACTAAAAATATGCATAAAGATTCACACAATCGATAAGTTAGAAACTTTTTTTTCTTGTTCCTCTTCAGGGCCTTTCGACTCCACATTGTTCTCTATTACTGTGATCATGTCATATGATTGTAGACTTAGACTGGTGAAACTTGGACATGTTTCAAGAGGAAACCCCCCAAACCTGAAAAACTACATAAAGGGAGAGAAAATATAACCAATTTAATATTAATAATAAAATCTTCTTTCACATCTGACTCTAGCTGATGCATGGCCATGTGAAAGTGTGTAGTTGCCTGGTAGCAGGCACAGAAATTTGACAACTCGCACATAAAGTAGTACAGTTATAATTTGCCATATTAACATATGAGTGTCTATTCAGGTACTTTACTTTATCTCAGTGAAACGATCATTGTAAAATATGGATGTGTACCTTTATATAGTGGTCAGGAATATTCCAGCGAAGTGGCTCCAAAAACCCTTTGACCTTTTTGTGGTGTTTAAAAAGTAGAAAAATGCAGACTCCAAAAATGGCCGTGACAAACAATGAAATTAATATGTTAGTGAGTAAAGCACGCCTAGTTATTGCTTCAGCTACACAAGAAAAAAAAGAAGGAAAGAACAGGAGGCATTATGAATTATCAGTTAAACCAATTAAGTGTGTCAGCAAAAATGAACAGTATGCAATTCAATTTAGCATTTAATTAAAAGTGTCAGACTAATATCTGGTGGTTTTAAATCACAAACCATTTGAATCATAGTGTTGCAGTTTGTAATAGAAAGGTAAACGGAACTTACGTGTTTCCGGGATGATTTCACAAATTTGGTTGCTAACGATCCCATAAGGCTTTTCGTAGAGCGAATACTGAACCTGAAAACAGTAGTTTTGCCTCGGTTCCAGATTATAAATGGGTTGGTTCTTGCTTTTTGTAATAACATTCTCTACCTGAAGGATTAAAACTCTTCGTCAGCTTTACAATACTCCTCTTATAGCGAATTAATCATTTTACATGACTTTTTGTGGGTAACAGATAGAAAAGACCTTGGATTTTCCTTCGTTCTTCACTTTCCAGAATGATATATTAAATGCCACATGTTGTCCGTCCTCTTTCTCTAAGCTCTCATCCATATGTGTCATAGTCAAGTACACCATTTCAGGCTTTAGAGACAGGTTTACCACCGGAGAACAGTGAACATCTGTGAAATAAGATAAGCAAAGAAATATGACTGTGAGCATGTGCATACGTCATGCTACAAATTAGTTTGTTTATTGATGAAAAGCCCTCCTTACTATTTACACACTTGACTGGTTTTGAATACTGCCATTCTGACACGTTGTTTCCTTTCTCTGCGCGCACTCGAAATACTGCTCCATTAAACCCTGGAGTGATTTGAAAGGTCCGTTCTGTTCGGTTATGGCTTGTGACATTGTACCATTCATCATCTGTTTTGCTAAAATCAAAGTAAGAGAAGAGAAGGTGTTAGGAGGGCAGTGCCAAGCAAAACTTTTGTTAGGTTATGATGTTATATGATGGCCTCAGTCACCATTCACTTGCACTGTTTGGAAAATGTGCCAGTGAGTGAAACGTAAGGCAGTCTGTTATATTGTCAGAAAGAACACCATAAGTTTTTGTGTGAAGTGTGAATAAATTATGCAAGAATTATTTTTGTTGTTGTTGCTGCTGTTTATCTATCGCTTTAACAAAGCACACTTACGAGGCAGGTTTATACTGCAGTGAATACAATAAACTGTCATCGTCGCCTGGAGGCTTCTTCCACTGAAGATTTGATTGGACTATCTTGACATCCTGAGGCGGATTTATGCAAAATGTTCCATCTGAAATAAAACAGACAGGCGGTAACTTATTCTGTGTTATGGACATGAAGTAATCGTTTAAATATGACAGTTAACGTACTGCAGTTTAATGCTTCATGCCTTTTGAATTCTCACCTATGTTGCTCAACAGCGTCAAAACCACTGTTACGCAAATGTGGCGGATCATTTCGTCGATTTTCAATCCATATCTTTCGCCGTGAATTCGGCCATCTAGCTGGCTTTCTTGAGGAAACAAGCCAGTTCCTCTTACACTAAACAAAGCAAACGTTGTGTTACATTTCTACGTTAGTTACTGTTAGCTGTAAGAGGCTCACGCTATACATTTAAACCACAAACATACCCGTTAAACCGAATAATAATGCCACAGCACTGTTCTTACTATATTTACTATTTGCAAGAGCTATATTACAGTAAGTCGCCGATACAGAAATACAGATCCTTTTTTCTTCCGCCCACTCCTTGCTAAAAAAGAAGGAAGTTTTAGCCGTCGCAAAACATCGCGAGAGTCGCAATTTCTGCTAACGTTACTACCGATGGGGTTAAGATACCGATGTTTAACTCCAAACAAACACAACAACCCGAAATGCCATTCAAGACAAGGGTGAAAATTACTCTGGAAATTACTCGGTATAAATAAAATGTCATAATGAACTCTCGCGATACCAGGTGGTCATTTCTCGGCATTGGCCAAAAGTGAAACTAAACTCACGTGTTTCAAAAATTCAGATTACCACTTGAACATTACCTACTTGTTAAGAATATGGTTTCTTTCTTTTTTTTTAAATCACTTTTGTATAAACATATCCTTAAGTCGACCACAAAAATAAATAAATAATTATAAGAAAATTAATATAGCATACATTACCTACTTTTGTGACTGTGGAGTATGGTATGGAGCTTTTTTTAAATAAAAAAATTAAACACAACGACTCGGATGAAACGGATAAAACTATACAACCACTGTAATTAATAGCTATTGCAACACAATACGTTTTACACCTTTATAACATTTAAATACATGTTAGAAAGCAAGCTAGCAAGATATGGAGTTGTAACAACTCAGGATTTTAAATAAATCAAGTAATGTGTTTGTAAGTTTGGTATTAACTTAACGGAACTTAACTTAACTTAAGTTTACTTCTATATTGCAACTTGAAAACAAAAATGATACAATTTCGTAACGTCATACTATGTTCCTCTTCCAGAACAGCAGGTGGCGATATAGTTCATTCCGAATATGCTTCACTTCAAGAACAAGCCGTTCAAATACGCAATCGACTCGTTTGGTATGGTATTCTAGTTTTTGTTGTTGTTGACAACATTGTACGTTTTTGCGAATATGTCTTTAACTGTATATATGAGACCATTAATAACTCAAATTCTTAAATAGTTATATCTGTTTATTCAATGTTCATCCAAGCAAAAAACACAGGGTAGAAAGAAATTATTTTGCCTGTTGTCAGAATAACTTCGGTCGTTTAGCTTCCATTAAAATCAATCAACGTTACTGAGTACAGGTTTTAATTTGGCTCCATTCACAAAGATGAATTAATCCAGCCAAAGTAAATCGGGTGAAAGCGAAAGTATTATACAGAAGATGGAGGAGAATCATCACGATCAGGGTGCTGTGAGCAGCAGCTCTGGGGCTGATCTTCTCTCCAGGATCGCTCTCAATGATAACAAAGCTGGCATGGAGGGGCTGGACAGAGACAAGATCAACAAGATCATTCTGGAAACCTCCAAGGTTTGCACAGCTATTTATTTACTTAGGTTACACAGTATTAAACCTAAGTTACGTGTTTTGGCTGTTTATTTAGGCTATGAGTGTTTTTACGTACGTTAGGTGCCGTAGATGTATGGTAGTACTGTACTGTTAAATATTATTTATTTATTTACGTATTAATTTAAATCTCATTTATTATTATATCTATTTAAAAAATATGTGTAATCATTATAAACTGACTGTTGTTTATGTATATTAAGTATTGCGGGAAAGCAAGTCTTGGTGCAAGACAGTGTTTAAACAGCTGAATGTCAATTACCTGCTGTGCTTACAAAAAAAAAAAACACTTTATTTTGAATGACAGGGATCTAAATTTTATGAGAATGAACTGAAGAAGGAACAGCAGGTGAATCAGCGCATTGAAAAGATGATGGAGCAAAAAGCGAGAATCATGAAAGAACAGCTAAAGCAAGCACAGGCAGAGGTAACTCTGTCATGATTACTGTTACTGTAATGTAAAAAACATCACATTCTCACTTTCATATTTCAAATAAAAATATATATGTTTTATTATTTAAAATCAAAAGCTATCTGTAACTTCATAAAAATAATGACACATGCATTGATGCTTAATGGTCCTAAAATAAGCTGTGTGTTGTTTTCATTCAAAATATAAACCGGAGTGAAACATGACCTGGACAGTGCATTCATTTTAGAATTCCTTTTCTAATGCCACAGGTGGACAAACTGACATGTGAACTGGAAAGGAGTCGGGAGCTGGGCCGTGTGATAGTTCATGTAGACATGGATGCATTCTATGCTGCTGTAGAAATGAGAGACTGTCCAGAGCTGAAAGACAAGCCAATGGCAGTGGGATCCATGAGTATGCTGGTGAGAACCTGAAATAAACCTTGCATTGTCACATGTCAACAATGCTGACATATTAAATCGCTCTCATTTTCAGTCAACCTCCAATTACCATGCTAGGAGGTTTGGTGTCCGTGCTGCCATGCCAGGGTTCATTGCTAAGAAGCTCTGTCCAAATCTTGTCATTGTGCCGACTAACTTTGACAAATACAGAGCAGTGAGTGCACAGGTGTGTTGAATCTTAGTCCTACATTATTCAGTAGCCATAGCTACTGTTTTTTTAATGGCTGACTCTGTCCTAAAGGTACGGGAGATATTTTCAGAATATGACCCTCAATTTATGCCTATGAGTCTGGACGAGGCTTATCTGGATATCACTGAACACCTGGAGCAGCGGAAGCACTGGCCAGAGACCATGCGAACATATTACATCTGTGATGCTGAAACAGGTGCATTACTCTAGTCTGTTTTGTAGTGCTGGGGTTTTCAAGCTAATCGCACCCAAAATAAAGAAAATTGTTTACATAATATATGTGTTAATCGCATCCAAAATAAACGTTTTTCTTTATATAATATATGTATGTATACTGTGTATATTTATTATGTATATATAAAGACACACATAATATTTAAAATATTTGCTTGTAGTTGTATTTATTTATATTAATATAATATATATATATATATATATATATATATATATATGCTGTATTTAATATATAAATATAATATATTTTTTCTTAAATGTATAGATTTGTTTTTGTGTATTTATCATATAGACATAATAAATAAACACAGTAATAATATATTATGTACACAAAAACTTGTGCTATTTATCATGATTAATCGTTGCCCATAAATATAATCAAAAGTTTGTTTTCAGTTTTCAGCACATGCATCTCTGAATATTGTATTTAAATAAAGTAACAAATAAAATAAAAAAATATTTTACAGCACTATAAACAAATTATTTTCCAAATAAAATTTCACAGCATTGAAAATGAAAGTCTGTTTTTGGTCATAAGGTGATTCTAGGAACTTGATTAATGCTCTCTGTTCTGTTTTTATTTTATAGGGAATGATGCAGACAGGTCTGTGGCTGAATCCAAGAGAGTTGAACTGTCTCCTGTGCTGTTCGAGGACAGTCCCAGCTCCTCGCCCTCTCTCTCAGGGGCTGATGGAAAAGCAGAGGTGTTTGGAACGAGTGCAGAGGAGGTTGTGAGGGAGATGCGCTTCCGTATTCAGCAGAAAACATCTCTTACTGCCAGTGCAGGTGAAAGACTGGATGTTTTGTACTCTTAAATTGCAAACGTAAGCATATACACACACACAATAAGTAAGAGATATAGAATATGTTTTTTCCTGATCTCTCTTATAGGCATTGCCCCAAACATGATGCTTGCAAAAGTATGCAGTGATAAGAACAAGCCTAATGGCCAGTACCGAATTCCTCCTGAGAGACAAGTTGTGATGGACTTTATAAAGGATCTTCCTGTCAGAAAGGTCTGTCTGAACTATTTATCTATAACAGTCTTATAGCTCATTAATGAGGCTTAATATAATTGTATATTTCTTCCAGGTGTCTGGTGTTGGAAAGGTTACTGAGAAGATGCTGGCTGCTTTAGGTATTATTAACTGTGACCAACTGGGCCAGCAGATGGCGCTACTATCCCTGCTTTTTTCGGGAACATCCTGGCATAATTTCCTTCACATATCTTTGGGTTTGGGCTCCACATGTATTGAGAGGTGTGTGGGGTTTTTTTCTTTACATTTTTGAGTAGTATTTTCTTGGGTTCAGAATAAGAATTTCACACTTTTATTTCAGGGACTCGGAAAGAAAAAGCATGAGCACTGAGAGGTAGTCCACTTAAGGCTTTCACACAATGTTTCAAATCTGAACATTTTTAGAAACTTCAAATCAACTTTCTGTTTCCTCATTCTATCCATGTATTTGTGTTATTTCTATTCACTCTTTCTTTTAGGACGTTTGGGGAGATGAGTGATGCAGAGGAGCAGTATTCCTTGTGCAGAGATCTCTGTCATGATTTAGCACAGGACCTTGAGCGGGAGGGCCTTAAGGTACCTGGCTTTCAGAGCATATCTTTATACTGAGTATTGGAAATAGCCAGCAGATAAATCTCTGATGCTTTGTTATGAACATCAATATCATTATCATGTACTAGAGTTGTTTTGTGGGTGAGTGTTCTTCATATATATATATATATATATATATATAAGTATATAATGTATTTGTGTTGTATTATCTTCTCAGTTGTTTCACTTCTAAACGTGTCTGTCTCTGAATGATTTCCACATAGTTTAGTATGTGCAGAAATCTGTCAGATAAGCTCCATACAGTTATTATAAATGTAAACATGCAGAAATCCCAGTCTTACATTCATGAGATGGACTGTATTTGTGTCTGTACTATAGGGCAAAACGGTTACTTTGAAGCTGAAGAATGTCAAATTTGAAGTAAAGACCAAAGCGTTTACACTACAGTACGCTGTCTGCACTGAGGAGGAGATCTTTGCTGCTGCGAAGGACCTTCTTAAAGTTGAGATTGACAGTGTTAGCCCTCAGCCGCTGAAACTGAGACTCATGGGTATATATTACACCTCATGTCATTCCCTAAGTCGTTATCTATTATTTATTTGACATATTTGTGTGTGTAAAGTTGAAAATCTGGTCACACTTTATTTTAGTCTAATTCTTATCATTAACAGACGATTAACTATGACTTTAACTTATTTTACTGCTTATTTTATTAATAGTTACAGTAGTTAAGTTATTAGTTGTTATTAGGTTTTAAGGTATTGGGTAGGATATGTAGATGTAGAATATGGTCATTCAGAATGTTGCTTAATAAGTAGTAATAAACAGCCAATATATTAATAGCAACTAATTAATAATGAGAATTGGTCTTTATAATAAAGTTTTGCAATGTATATCAGCAAGGATGCATTTATACAAAAATACAGTAAAACTTAAATTTTGTTGTGAAATATTATAGGTTTAAAATAAATGTTTTATATTTTGAAATATCATGTATAATCCTTTAGAAACTCTTTGAATATGCTTATTTTACTAAAACATTTCTTTTTATCCTTGTTGAAAATCAAGTTGTTATTAATAGCTCAATATTTTTGTCTAAAATGTAATTGTATCGGAGCATACAATATATACCATGACATTTTTTTGTCTTTTTTTTTTGTGTGAAAACATCATCATTGCACTTTTGAATCTGAATATCAAACGATAAAATAATGTGACATCATGCAGAAAGAATCAGACAATACAATCAGATATATATTTTTTTTTCTGAAGCTAGCTTAGGTATGTTTATTTCAAATTCATTTTCAGAAATTCAGAAATGCTAACAAGAGATGTGTGTTTTGCAACAGGTGTTCGAGTGTCTGGCTTTATCAGCGCTGAAGATAAAAAGCCTCTTCAGAGAAGTATAATGGGATTTCTGCAGAAAGGTGGATCTGATTCAGGCAGTTTCACGCAGTGTGCTGGATCTGTGCTCAAAGCAGAAGAAGACAGTGATGGTGCCAGTTTTCTAAAGCCACAGTCCACCGAGATGAAAGTCCCTTCTGTGTCTGAGCAAAAACCCAAATCTGTAGTACCCCAGCAGCAATCGTTTTTTCAAAGAGCACAGTTAAAAAGACTTCAGCAGCAGCAGGAACAAATGTCCGTCATCGCTGCTACAGACACAACAAACAATAGTGCTGACGCAGCTGCTGCTACACAGACAGATCTACCAACAACAAACAATCTGTCAGACACAACATCAGCAAAAAGTTTGTCAAATACAAACTCAGGGACAGACGCAACAAGCTACGTAAACAAACCTGCAGTTTTAAAGCCATCGTTTAAAATCTCAACCCAGGTGCTGCAGTTTCTCACCTGTCCTGTGTGCAACACGGAGATGAAGGATGTAAACCTCACAGCCTTCAACAAGCATATTGATGAATGTCTGAAGGGCGGTACAGTGGATAATGAACACACACATTTGGATGCGCCTAAGGAACAGGAAGAGCTCAATAGCAAACCTCCTGCATCAAGTTCAGTAAGCAAGACTCAAAAATCTTCAAGCCACAATCCATCCTGTGATGAAGAAAAGCCGTCCACGAGCATCTCTGTGCACCTCGCAGAAACTGATGACGACAGTGATTTCAAGACTCCTTTTTTTAGTCACCGGCCAAAACTAAATGGAAAGCGTTGTGTAATTTCTAAAAAGAAGATGCCAGTTGAATCTAGTTGTGAGGCATCACCCACAACACACAATCCTGAGGTTTTCACAGAGATGTCTTTGACGTGTCCCGTGTGCAGTCAGCCGCAAAGCACCAATGACCTCGCTCTCTTCAACCGGCATGTGGATATGTGTCTCAACCAGGAAGTTCTGCTGGAGTTTGGGGAATCTCATCCTCCTGTTGGTCATTCAGATGAAGCAGCACTCAAGAGTGAACGAGGTAAGTGCAGAAATATTTTATGGTTTGCTAACAGGGAGAATTGGACCAGTTCAGTGACTGAAGAATGCACATTAACAATAACAATAACCATACCATAACAGGAAAGTAAATGACTATAATACCTTTTTTTACAGGCCAACCGTGGGACCAGGGAAGAGTTTCTAAAGTGAGAGAAAAAAGCAAAAGGTATTTAACTGTTGTAGGCTCATGTGTCTCTGTAGACTGGAGTAATAGCTGCTGAAAATCCAGCTTTGTTATCACACGAATAAAATACATTTTTAAATATTTTAAAATAGAAAAGCATTTTAAACAGTTGAAATATTTTACATTTTTATTTCATTAGCGTGAGAGGCTTAAGTGGCTTTATTCATAACCTTTAAAGAAATCTTGACAGCCCTAAACTGTAACACTGACGTTTATTATTTTTGTGTCTCATTATATTTATGTATCCTCTATTACAGGCAGGGATCATGTCCTCTTCCTCCCTCAAAGAAAATCAAAGCGCTGAGCACAAAACAGACAATCGACAAGTTCTTCAAAAGTAATTCCAGCCACAAAGTCTAATTCTCTGACTAATTCAGAGAGATAAACATTTTGTTTAATTTATGAAGAAGAGACTTTATATTCCATGAGGGTTTTGCTATTGATACACTTTAGGGAATATGTTGATGGAAGAAGTAAAGAAATATGCAGGCTGAAGATTAATATATTGTGTAGAAAATCAGGTGTTTGATAGGAGATGTTTCAGATGATATCTTTTGACACAAAGCTGAACTGCTTGGATACATATAGATATATATATATTTAAATGCGTATTTGTGTGGTGGAAAAATGCTTCAAATTTCTCCTTTTGGACTTGCCTCTTTTAGTATTTACGTAAGTTATTGATGTTACACACTTGTACATGCCTGAAGGAAAAGGCTAAAATATTTTACAATTATTTTATTATATGCATAAATATAAATAAGCATTTGTTTTTGTATGGATATTGTAAAGCACTTTATAAACCATTATATATGCTTACCATCTAAATAATAAAGATATACCAAATACATGGAAGTATCATAATTGATACAAATTTTACATGTACAGTATATATCTTATTTGTACCAAAAAATAAATGTGAACCAAAACATTCCTCTTTTAATCTTGTTTTGTCTCATCATAAGAATAATCTGTCACTGAATTTGTCCTTGCTAAATATATGTATTCATAATTGACCCAAACTTTTGAATGGTAGTGTGTATGCTGTATGTGCATAATAACCTTAAACCTAATTTCTGCACAAAACACAATCGGTGCTTGAAGACGTTTAACTGTGTGTACCCTGGGTGAGAGCGCATGTCTTTGGGGCGTGAGTGCAAACAAAACATTCCACCTGGTGCATTTTACAAAATACAAGTCTCCTCACTCAAAGAGCTGTGTGAACAGTACAGAACTATGGAGAGGAAAGCTCAAGCCATAAAAGACTATGTACTGAAGCAGCCTGTTTGGAAAAAAGAGAACCTTCATCCCAAAACATGGTTAAAATCAGACTATGTCAAAGGCTTCGCTGAATTTATACTGCCCAAGGACATTTCAGAAGATGGTGGTTATGACAGTAAGCAAATGTGTGAGTATAGATTTTCTTTCTTGATTATGCTATTTCTTACGGGTAAACTTAGGGAATTGATTCCTCAGTGTTGTTTATGTGTTAATAATTATCAAGCCAATTCAGAAGCAAGTCATTGTACTAAATAGCCTCTATTAGTTACAGTACATGTGTATTCAGTCTATTATTATATATTTTTAACCATATTTAAAGGAATATTCAGGATCAGCAGCATGTGCACCATGATTTCCATGAAAATAAGTAAATCACATTACCCTGAGGCACCTATAATGGACGTGAATAAGGCAACTATGTAAATAATAAGAAAATAACAAGAAGACAAGCAATAGACACTAAGGTTGTAAACCTGGTGTTTTATAACTGCACCACACTTGGAATGTTTCTGAAATTCCAGAATTCCATCACACAAATATAATTCCAGAGGTGACTGAAGTGTGAATATTGGCCTGTCTGACTCACACTTGACATCATGTCTTTCCTTAAAGTGAACACCCAAAACACAAACTGTACTCAGTGATATTTACACATCTCTGTGTACATCAAATAGAAGAGTAGTTTACTTTAATATTTTCCTGGAGTCACTTATAATTGAAAACTGCCGTAGAAAAAAAATACCATGGTAAAACCATAGTGAGTACTGTGTAAACACCAGGTTGAACCTATACTGTAAACCATGCCATATAATCTAATACATTACTTTTTTTTCACTGAGCCTTTTATGTAAAGTACTATTCAACTAATCATTCACACTACAGTGTTGGAGGTTGAGAAAGACTTCATAGAAGCAGCAAAGAGAAACGACGTGGAGGGCATGAAGCTTCTCGGGAGACGCGTAAATGTCAATGCTAAGAATGTGGTATGTCAATGAACGGCTCACTTACACATGTGTGCGATGAGTGTTTGATTTTTGTATCAAATGCAGACTGGTTTGCTTACGTTTTCTGAGCAGTTCTTATGAATTTGTGTTTCATGTCAGAACGGTCGAACTGCTCTTCATTATGCTGTGGCCTTCAGAAATGTTGAAGCTGTTGATGTGCTCCTTCGAAAGAGAGCCAAACTAGATTTGCAAGATAAGGTACTTGTACTTATGTGTTTGCCCAGTCATTAATGATTGACACTGCTTCCCTTAAGATCAGTACGGCGTTCATACTGTGTTTCTGCAGCATGGGCTGACTGCTGTTCACTTAGCAGCATGGTTTGGGAGTTTGGAAATCCTCAAGTTACTTGTGCAAGCGGGAGCTGACCAAAGCGTTGAAAATACGGTGAGATGAATTTCAAGTGTTGCGGAATTTCAAACTTGCTGAAAATAGATCTAACATTTTGTATTTCTTTTTTTCCCCCACAAAAATAATTCACGATTGTTACGTTTTTGAGTGAAAGAGCGAAAGGATAAATAATGCAGATGTATTTTCATATTCTTTGCTCCAACCAAGAGAGCTAATAATCCCAACTGTATAAAAGTGGGTTTTTTTTCACGTAATAATTTTATAATTAAGTAATAATAATTAACTTTTGTTTTTAACTGTAACACCACTGGAACTAAAATTAGTAACTATTGCTTTAATGCAAAATAAATTAACTATTAATTTAGTAAACAAATTTATATTAATTTTACTTTAGCAAACCATACTACATGAAATTTATTTAAGAAAACAGTAGTAAAATAACAGGAAAACTCATCAAGTTTTAAATAATATAATATATTTTAAAAAAATGTTTGTTTTTTTTTTCATTTGAATTGTGTACACTGTGCGATATAACTGTGCGATCAATATAACATAATACTTGCAATTACACAGTTACATAGTTGCAATTGTTTAACACCTCATGTGGCTTATTCATAACGCATTTAAGACATAAATGTAAATATTCTGTGTTCAGGAGAGTCTGAACATGATGCATTGCGCTGCCATGAACAATCACACTGATATTGTAGCGTACATTGTTGAAGACCTGCAAATGGGAGAACTTGACAAAGAAGACCAAGTAAGAAAACAGTAGTTAAAATAAAAGCAAGAACCAGAATCAAACGAAACTCTGAAACATAAAGTTTGTGTGTTGTCCTTCTGTCAGTATGGTAACAGGCCTTTTGCCCTGGCGGCAGCACACGGCTGTGTTCGCATGCTACAGATGCTAATGGAGGAGCCTTACAACATGGCCACCATGGAGGAAAATAAGGTTCATTTATTGCATTCATTTTGCGTTCACTTTAGTGCCCTTATTATGGGTTGTGAAAGGTTCGTATTTGGAGTCCTAGTTGACATGCATGCAAGGTCAAAAAACACTTTAATTTTCTTATAATATGCATTTATTTTTACCTTATTTATTCAACGATTTCCAAAAGAATAAATCGTTTTTCCAGACCCCACCGGTGATTGGTCGCTCCCATTTTTTTTAATTTGCATTTTCATTTAGACCAACGCGAAAACACCAACAAGTAGGCGGGCAATAGGCTATGCAAAAGTTTCAATTTGACATCATCATGAAACGGTTTTGGAGTCTTTTTAAAAAACATGATTCAGAGTCGTCTCTTTCTGAGAGACAATAACTTTCAGATTTAAAACTTTGCAGGATGTTTGAATTCACTTAGAGCTGTGTTACGCGTCACATGAAAGGTCCTTTCCAAAAATCCATAAAAGGGGCACTTTAATTCAAAGAAAAGTACTAGTTTTAGCTGCAATAATTTTTTTCTGGTTTGATTGACAGGTTGGGGACACACCTCTGCATCTGGCAGCCAAAAACAATCAATTTGAAGCACTGCAGCTACTTCTAGACAACTTTAACATTCGCAATGAGGTCAACCAGGTATCTTTCCTGTGTCCTACAGTATATAATGAAACAGATCCTCACCTGCTGACAAAAACAGCTACAAACAGCCTGGACTGGTTGGCTTTAACTGGTCAACCAGCTAAAACCAGCTACTTCTAGCTTAAACCAGCTAAGACCAGCCAACCTAGGGTGATTTTAGCTGTTTTTTTAAGCAGGGTTATCAACACAGAAAATGCACACACTCATTCATGTGATGTATTTATGGGGTGTGTGTGTGTTTAGGCAGGGCAGACCGCTCTGTATCTGGCTGCGGATGGGGCTCATGAGGACTGTGTACAAACCCTGCTGGAGGCACAATGTGACCCAAACATCGTCACCTTAGTATGTACCGAGTATGTACAGAGGTGATTTTAAACATCTCTTTTGAGGACATTAGTGAGAATGTTTAACCATGTGGGATTAAACATATCCATATTCAGCATTGATTCTGAGAGAACTGTTGCCTGTGATGATTTTCAGAGCAGAAGCAGTCCTCTGCATCCAGTCTGTGAGAGGGGCCACTTTCCTATTGTCAGACTTCTCATCAATAGTGGAGCCCAAATGAGCGCTCAGAACCAGGTGAGACATTTCCAACATAGTTTTTCTGTTGCCTTTTGCCTTCCTTTAAAAAAGGAAAGGAAGGGAAAGGACGTGACATGTGGCCAGGTAGGGTTTCCCATACTAGGAATTTGTGCTCTGCGTTTAACCCATCCAAGTGTACACACACACAGCACTGAGAAGTAAACAACCACACACACACACACACACCCGGAGCAGTGGGTGCTCCTGAATTCACACTAATGTTGATGCTTAAGTTAAACTTTACATATGAATGACATTTTAAACATTAAAGTAACTAGTTAAAGAGATTTCTTTCTTGTCAATACATTTTTAATAGTGCTATCAAGCAACTAATTGCTTTTAATCGCATCCAAAATAAAAGTTTACATAATATATGCGTGTGTGTATTTATTATGTATAAATAAAGACACACACATACAGCCAATATTTAGAAAATATTTACATGTATTTCTATTCATATAAATTATGTAATATATAAATGCATTTAATATAAAAATATACAACTATACACAACAAATTAAAAAACATTTATGTAAGATTAGTATTTTTAAGGAAATGTTGTTGTTTTTTACTTTCTTTATCAAAGAATCCTGGGGAAAAAATGTATCATGGTTTCCACAAAAATATTTAGCAGCACAGCTGTTTTCAACGTTGAGCAGCAAATGATTTCTGAAGGATCATGTCACATCGAAGACTGGAGGAATGATGTTGAAAATAAAGCTTTGCCATCACTGGGAAAAACTCTGATATATTAAAATAGAAAACAATATTTTCAATGGTACTAATATTTCTGAATATTGCTGTTTTTACTGAACTTTACTGATCAAATAATGTAACTATGTTGAATATAAGAAGCATTTAAAAATAAATTCATAAAATCAAATCTTACCTTCACTGAGCGTTTGAATAGCCCAGTGCAAGCTTTTGCTACAAACAGAGATACATTATTCCTCATAGCTAAAATAATTATTAAATGATACCAAAAGTGAACACTGATATTTTCAAACAATGCGATTTCCCCCCTTTGGCTTTGAATTTAAATTTATGAGGATGATCTGGTTTTGAGCATTTTAATACACATCTTTTTCCTTAGTGACAACATAATCCATATCAAGCATAGGCCTAAATCCCCTAATACTAAAGATTGATTGACTGATTGAATGCTTTATTTCAGAATTTGCACACTCCATTTCATCTGGCGGTGAAGAACTGTCACATTCCAGTAATCCACACCTTACTCGAGGCTGGCTGTGATCCGAACGTAAAAGATCATGTGCGTTATCTGTTTTCATACATCATTTGTGAAATGATATTTATCACGGCATGCGCGTTTCAATAATTTATTATTCATCCACCACACTCAGCTGGGGCAGACTGCACTCCATATCGCTGCTGAGATGGGGAAGGTGGATGTGGTGGAGATGATTCTGAAAGCTGGGGTGGATCTGGAGATTCAGGACAGGGTGACAGACCGTGTCTGACATTTTACACTGCCTGATAATTACTAATTTGTATTAAGTTATTTCTGTACTTTTTATTTTCTTCCACAGCAAAATAAAACAGCTCTTGGAGTGGCGGCGAGGGGAAATATGGTGATTATTGTGGACATGATCATCAAAGCTGAGAGATATTTCAGATGGAAGCAGGATTTTCAAATGGTAGGTATTCAGATTTCCAATATGGGTCAAAACAGACCGTAAATAAATGGTATTGTGTTTTGTAAAAGAGTGGGAAGCACATTTTCCTCCCACCAAACATCACGGTCTGCTATAACCTCTGTCATTTTCTATTAAACCTGGTGCAGGAGGTGTAATGCAGCATTAAAACATGTATAATTCAATTCAGAAAGGTCACCGCAGCGCATTTATTTGCACATGGGTTGCATATGTCAGAAATGATCATTCTGAATAACAGCGAACGTAATATTCATTGCGCTGTAAATATACCCGTGCTAATTTCAGCACCTGGCTTCTGGCAAATCTGGCCTTTCTCAGAGCTGGATGTTATTTGATTACCCTTTCAGACTAATACAGATGCTATTGAGAGCCTTCACAGCGAATCACCGCTGACGTTTAAATTAGATCACTCTTCTGACACGAAGCCAGTGCGCGATATAATATGGGACCTCGCATACAAACACCTCAAGCGCAATGACTGGAAGAAGTTGGCGGAGTTCTGGGAGTTCACGGACGAGCAGGTGGCTGCCATCGAGGAGCAGTGGACAGGTCAGACAAGATGCTTTAGGATCAGATGTTGACATTTAAAAATGTAAAAACCAATCAATAAATAAAGATTTCATTCTAAAAAAATATATGTAATATATGTATATATTTAAAAATATATATATATGTATATATTTTTTTAATTAGTTATTTTTAAAATAGAAAATAATTTTATTTTTTTTTAAATTGTACCAACCCCAAATGGTTGTTTAATAAAAATGTTTTTATTGATAAAATATGTTTGACTGTCATGCATGCATTTATTTCTTCACTACATGACATAGAAGATAGAAAATCACACAAATCTATAAAATATGTTACAAATAAATCTGAATCAGTGACACTGATTAAGGCCCTTATTAATTGTGTCATTTATTCAACCCTGTAACCCTTTCCAGTAGACGAATGAATTTTCTGGGAACATCTGTTGCATTGCATTGCAGAGCTCTTGGGTTTCATCAAAAATATCTTAATTTGTGTTTTGAAGATGAATGAATGTGTTACTGGATTGCAATGGCATGACATGATACAAATTTTGGGCAAACTATCCCTTTAAAATCTTGAGTATTTTGTTGTACTAGGCCCTAACAGTTTCCAAGAGCATGGGAACAGGATGCTTCTGATCTGGCTTCATGGAATCATGATAGAAGGGATCAGCCCAGCCAAAGGCCTGTATGAGGGACTGCTTTCTGTTGGGATTACAAAGATTGCTGGTAAGATTTATTTCCACAATTTTATTGTCGATTATCTTTCTTTGTGGACGTCCTGAGAGATGTGTTGCTAATACAAAAAGCAATATGGCTTAGCGACTTGTAAACTGTACATTCATGCTTTCACAGGTGAAATCTCATTCTATACATTTTTTCTCGTTCCCAGAAAAAATAAGAATGGAAGGAACACATGCTGATGCACGGAAATGCATAGTTTCATGAATCCAAGGTTCTACAGAAAAATAAAAAAGACTGCTATGAACTAAAAACAGCACTTTAATGTCTAGTTGATCCAACAATTAAGTTTAGTACCACCTACGGATTAAGGTACAGTAGAAACTCATACAGTAGCTGACTGATCTGAAACAATGAATCAGAAAAGTGTTGCAGATTTTGATTATGGCTTTGTAAAACATTATAAACAACTTAATAAATACAAGAAACCACATTATGAAATAAATAATGATTCTTCAATTAAAATCTTGGCAATTTTAGTATAAAACAGGTTACCTTCATTTCATGTTATGAAAAAATAAATTACATTTAGTACTAAAAATGTATTAATCTAATTCAAAGCCTCTTAACTAATCAAATACTATTGAGTTACAATATCCAGACTCAAGACCTGACAGATAAATGAACAGGAGAGAGTGTGTGTGTTTGTGTGTTCGGTTAGTCCACAACTTTGATGGAGTGGATGTGAAAGGTGGAGGAGGAGGGGCCTCTGGGTTGGCTGGAGGAGCTCTTGCTACTGGAGACAGTCTGACTCTGAAGAACAGAGCGAGGGAATTTAGCGGCTGTTGCCTGGCCAACAGTGAGCTGTAAATTTTGAAAAAAAGAAGAGACAATTGAATGATCAAGTTATGTTTTGATATTATCTGCTGTACTTTGACATCTGTAGGGATGTTTCTTAATACCTGAGTGACAGGGTGGTGTCTTTCTACAACAACTGAACTCATGGGAGGAGCCACGCCCATGACGTGCAGAGCTGCAGGGGGGCGGCCTGTCCGGTTATGCTCTGGTCGTCCTGTCAAACGAGCGGTCACTATCTTGGAGGCTTTTTGCTTGCCAGCTGTTACTATCCGTGTGCTCGCCTAAAGAAGAGAACAGTAGTGCCATTAAAAAGCAAGCCGTTTTCAAAACGTTCCATACACAAATATGTAAATGTAATCACACACACTGAGAAGGTAGGTTAGAAATAGATTGAGAGGGATGATATAAAATATATTCATAAATATACTTGCAGTAAACTCAGTACCTGTCTGAAAGAGCTTGTACTGCCCCCTGGTGGTCCGGAAGAATTCACCATAGTGGTTGAGAGAAAAGTATCTGCTCTTGGGCCAGTACTTGAGCCAGACTGAGAGACAAAATGTTTCTGAAGAGAAAGATAAATAAAAAGAATTAAAAAAAACATTAAACTGTCATGTATAGCTTTCTAGGAAATAAAACACAAAAAATGCACAAACAAGCATTTGGTCCTAAATGAAGGAATTGAGGTAAACTTGAAAACTAAACAACATATGTAAATACACACACACACAAAATACTTCAATCTTTTTATGCCATTCCATAAAGCTTGATACTCAAATGAATATCACTGCATACAGTGTTCATCAATATGAAAACTAAATATGACGGCTGGGATCAAAGCATTAGATCTTGCACATCTCACCTCCTCTACGTCCTCTGTAACGCTGTGGGAGGGGCCTAGATGTACTGGACTCTCCATGACAACTGGACTGAGCCGTGATGACGAGACAGTCCGTGGAGGGTGATTGGCCATTGAGCTGGTGCTTGGCTCCTCTCCTGAACGTGGAACATCTAGAAAGAAAAAAGGAAAAGAAATATTAAAAGGAAGACTAGAGTCATGATACTGCAGAAGGTTTGATTTTTGGAAATAAAAAAAGAACATGGTATCATGTATATGAACGTATTAAGATATTAATATCTCTGCTTTAATTTGAATGATTATTTCAGATCCAATTTCATTCTTTAACTATCAAATTCTTTCTCAATTTCTCTACTTTCAATGGGCATTGGCTCCAAAAAAAAAAAATACAGGAATAGTCACAGTAATTTTCAAATTGAAAAAGGTTTCTTTTCTGATATCAACAGCGCAGCAATGTATAAGGCACAGCTCACACAGAAGTCACTTTCAAACCAAGCAGATTTGTGGTGAATTAATACTGATAATTTCCTGAACTCCTTCCTTCTGGTATTTGTTTATAGCCAAAACCTATGAACGGCCGGCTTATAGTTGTCAGCACACCATGGAATATATTTCATTATGAGCTACATGTATGACAACAGAAGGGAAAAAGGTTGATTATAACTTCTGATTAGTAAAGCCAGAAGCTATAAAACAGTTATCGATCTGATTTAGTTGCCATGTAAAACGATATGCCTAGAGTGTATTCAGTTATCTTTTGTCAAATCCTTGATTTTTAAGACTAAACTTCTTTCTTTTTCTTTTTTTTGCACATTAAAGGTAATATCTGAGTATCTGTCATACTCTAGACTTCAAGAATGTATCAATTAGTCATGTTAAACTGGTACATCAAGCCTTAAATATGATCATTGCCGCTGTAATTGAGCAGAACATCTATCATCTTACCACGGTCCAGTCTACCCGCTTCTCCAGTGTTGAACATGCTAAGGGCCTCAATGTTAAGCGCACAGACCCCACGCATGAAAGCTTTCTTCATAGAGTCCTCATAGCGCTCTCGCTCCGTGTGCAGCCTGTGGATTTCAGCTTGCGCTTTCTGGAGCTCCTCTACATGCTGACAAACAAAGTAACAAAACTTTCATGTTACGTCCAAATCCAACAACTTGTTAAACATCTCACATTTTTCCAATCACCTGTTCCATCTTGGCCTCGTAGTCTGTAGAGAGCTGCATGCACACGTCCTCTGCTCTGGCACAACATGCTCTCTCCACGCGCTCCCGCCACCCCTTCTGGATGAGCGAGTGCCAGCCGGCCCACACCTTCCTCTTGAGCTGCAAATGGTAGTGCTGCTCTGCCAGTCTGACTCCCTGAGCCTGAAACACACACACATATGCATTTTCATTTATATTATATTTAAAAATAAATAAATAAACAAGTTTCTTTGGCTGAATTATTTGATAAAAGTAAAACAGTAATGCTGTCAAATATTTGTACGATTGAAAATAACTATTCTGTATTTTAATATATAATTTAGTCCTGTAATGGCGATGTTGAATGTTAAACAGCTATTACTCCATTTTTCAGTGTCGCATGATCTTGCAGATATCATTTTGTTATTCTAATTTGCTGCTCAAGAAACATTTCTTATTGTTTAAAACTCACTGAAAGTTTTTATGAAGGTAGTGTGAATATAAACCTAGCCTTTTTTTAATGTCTTTGAAGATGAACCGAAAAAACACAAATAGCATTTTTGTGCAGTAACCAGTAGTGTAACTTATTACTAATAGGATTTCAGTAATAATATTTCAGTTTTTGATGCCTCAACCCCTACTGATATGAAGTCCAGTGATCCAATAATTCCGAGATTCATTTTAAAGATTTTCATGACTCATGAACACATGAAGTCACCAGAGCAGCGGGCAAGCTTGAAATGTGGAAAAGCTTACAATTAACAAATAGATATATTGCCATTACATTGATTTTGCGTCCAGTGGAATTTGTGGAATTACTTTACCATCCCTTCACATCCATTTGATCCCGCTATAAAATTTTATTGCAATAAATGAATAATCTTTTTGGAAAACAATACATTTTCTTACACATTAAGGCTGTATCTTGAAAAAAAAAAACCCATCATGAAATATAAAGGTAACAGAACAATTACAGCTTCAAACTACATGTCAGTTAAACACTTAAAAGTCCCTATCAATCCCCACTGACTGTAATAACTTTAGACTGCGATCGAATGTGGATTTCGGTCAAACATTTCAAAGCTGTCTTTTTAAATGCAGATACCCTGTAAAACTGCAATTTCTCCAAGAAAAGAAAATGTATACAAAACACAAGTCTGTCTGAACTATCAGTATGACATGAGTAAACAACACTGTCTGAAAAACATCTGCCCTGTGTGTGTGTGCTGTCAGTCTGAGCTGACCCGTCTCACCTCCTCTCTGGCAGCACACTGCTGTAGTCTCCACTGGGTGAAACTCTTCATCAGCTCCATCTTCTCCCTCTGCCTGTCAACCGCCCTGCTCAGATTCCCGATCACCTGCAGAGGGCAAAGGCCAATGAGAAAGTGACAGACTAGAAAACAGATACTTGCATCCTGTGAAAAACTGACACAGAGCCACATTTTGCACCCCGTACAATGAATGTCAAAGCTTTATATTCAATACCAATATCTCTAACCTTAGCAAATGTTTATCAGCTTCATATTACAGGACCAGTCTATTGATTTTCAATATCTGTGCAAACCTCATCTTTTCTCTGGTTAGAGATCTTGTAGGTGTTCAGCAGGTCTTTAAGGCCATCTATCTCAGCATTTACAGCAGTCATATGTGCTGCATGTTTCTCCCTCTCTTTCTTAAGCTCCAGTCTGTGCTGCTCCACAAAGGCCAGTTTCCATTTCCTCAGCTCCATCAGCACATTGCTCTGTACACAGACCAAGAAACAGTTCCTATAATGCATTACAGTAAAACATTACTTACCAGTGTTATTTTAATATCCCTATTACTATAATCATTTATTAATATTTGAAGTTGTTCATATTTAGAAATGGTGTTGTTTTTATATTTTTATTAGTTTGTTTTAATTATTAATTTTATTTTATTAATATGTTTTTAGTTAAGTAATTTGAGTACATCAATTAAAATGTTGCCTTGACAAACATTTTTTGTTTTTATTAAAATCTAGTTTATTTCTATATATTTGTGTATGGTTTTAGTTTTAGTTGAATAAACTCTGCTACTTACAATACATAAAGACAAAGCAAACCTTAAGGTTTGTGCTCCAGGTGTCCAAAATGTTCTCCATCTTGTTCAGGTTCTCCTCTGAGATGAACATCTCAGTCATGACGGTGGTCAGAGCATCAGGGCTGCTTTGTCCTGATCTGTCTGATCCAGTCTGCGACCTCGCTGACCTTTCCCCAGATGACACAGATCTGTCTGCCATGCTCTCAGCTGAAGTAAAAGCAATATTACTAAACAGATCATTCAAAATTGTAATGGGATGAAACACATTGGAAAGCAAGAGGGCTGAGAGTTTCTCATTTAAAAGGCTTCATGACGTTACCCTCAGATGTGCGACTTTGAGGTCTGGATTCTTCTAATGGCGGAGTTGGCGTAACCCTGTTGTTTGAGTGCCCTTCACTATCTGAAATAAAACAAAAAGTGTTCCTCAGACTTAAAGACCACTAGCCCCTCCAATGTCCAAGACATGAAAGCTTCACAAAATATTTCTGATACTTTTGCTATTATGAGAAATATATATATAGCAATATAGAAAAAAAATTATAAATTACACTAATTGAACATTCTACATGGTTTACACGCTTTTTTACCAAATAAATTTACATAACTAATTTACATGCGATTAACCAGTTTTGGGTTTTTTTACTCGCAAATCAATTTCTACCTGATGAAACATTTTAGAACGTTATAAAACATTTAAATTATTAAGATTTTATTAATTTCCACAATGTCTACAAATTGCAATTTCTTCATTCAGTAGAGAATCCTAAAGGGAAAAAATTAAGAAATAATTTCAGCTTTTTTTTTCTTGCAGTGTGCATCGACCTACTGACTAGGCCTAGGGGATCTCAAGATAAGTCAAAAATCACTGCTTTAAATCTACAGACCTTTCAACCAAAACATTACTTGCAATATTGTCTGCTATGTGGAATTATATAGCATTATTATCTCCTAAATATGCATTACACAGTATATAAGTAAGGGTTCTACCTTCAGTGTGTTGAGCAGGTGTTACTCTTTTGGTCGTAGGCTGTAAACTTCTGGAGAGTTTAGAAGTGCTCAATGGCTGCAATGGGAAATTCTGTTCATATTTAGGAGTCACAACAGCATATCGAAGAAGTTCTTCATACTCATCCTGGAAATTTGAAAGAAAAGGAACAATGCCTAAGCTTCACTTAAACTTTCAAAAATGACAAAAAATCAGTGTCATATGCCTTAATGATATTTGAGATGGTGGATATGATAACTCACCTGAAGTGCAGAGGAAACTGAGCTGCCTCTGTCTGAATCTCTTGGTAAATCTGGACTATTATGCTCCCCTTCATCCGATGACATCTGAAATACAAAACATATCAGGATATGTTACATATAACAGTGTTTAAATGACTTATTTCAAATTGACTTAGTTCCAATAAACTAAAAGACTATTCTTTTTAAACGTAAGAACTGTATTGCTTGATAGCCATTTCCAGTGTAACGTTACTTTAAAATTGTTTAATATTATCCAACCAAGGGTATTGTTAAAGCACAATATAACAGTAACTCGAACTATCAGCTAGAAGTTTTACATACAAAACACTAACGTACTAATAAACTACCAATAATGTGTTTACAGAACAAAAAGCAGTGACTTCTCGACAGTAAACTTAGCAAAGTTTTATTATTTTCATAATAATATTCATATAATAAAGTCAAATACAGACTCAGTTGTCACGCAGGTAACCGTAAACAGACACAAACAGCCAGTTTGGAAAAGAGCAAACTAGTTCCTGCAGTAGCTTCTCAGCTCTGTGTTTAACGTTAGCCTCTTACGGAGTTCCTCGGCTAACGTTAAATCTGCTAACGTTAACTTCAATCATTGTGTGTAGTGCAGCAGAGAGATAAAACAGTACGATCGTTACCTTGTGTTGTGTTTACAAGGTATTTGTTCCTTTATAACACAACGTATCCTTCAATCGTCAAGTTACCCACTCCACTGTTAAAAAGCACTCTTTCAAACTGCTAGACGCTTCAGTAAAAGCCGTTTTGATTGGTTAAAAATTTGGCACGACTCTCTTCGCTTTTGTGATTGGGTAGAATGTTTCCGTAGTAACAGGGACGCGGAAGCGTCTGTTGTATTGTTCTTTTGACATGATGTAGATAGCCTACAACAGAGCCATAAGAGTGTGCTCTCTATTGCTCTGGCCTACAATAGCAAAAATACCTGTTGGAGTCAAGACTTAATAAACAAACGAGAACATCGATGTAATTTTATTAATTTGTTATCAACTCTTTCAAAGTTTCGTTCTTTATACATGTTTGCATGTTTCATGGCTGGATAGTGGCGAATTGACAACGAGTGTGTAAGACATTGGCAAAGGTCCACGATGCAGGATTTGACACATGTCGGTGCACTTATCCACAACAAACATTGATAAATGTTACTGATGATACTTTTATGGATCCAGTAAAATGTACAGTTACAGTGGTAAAATATTATAGACCTATACAGTGCGCAGTAAATTACTAAAAGTGATATGTGATATTAAAAAGTAAATGTAAAGTTGTAGTAAAGTGAAAAAATGTAAAATAAATAAATAATAACAACACAAATGATATAATAGATTTATAATAGCAACAATTAGGCCTATATGTATAATATAAATGAATAACAATAGATGAATAATAGCAAGTGGAATCAAAGGTGGAATAATACAGAATAAATAATGAAGAATAAATTAATAGTAGATTATAAAGTAAATCAAATAATTGTGAAAAGTTATATTATATAATAGTATTTGTTTAATAATTATTAAACAAAGTAAGATATAACTAAAGACATGCTCAATTTATGGTTGTCAATTACAAATTGTGTCCCTTGAGTAAAACCAAAATACATGAGCTGAGATGAGACTGATTCAGAGAATTATATATCAATTACATTTTATTTCAGTTTTCAGTTCTAGCTTTCTTTGGGAATAAAGTGGTTTAGTTGTGATGTCAAAAACTGACCAATAAAGACTAATTCTCCACTGCTCCCCTCAAAATTTTCATGTATTCTATAATGGGCCTTTTTGAAATGAAAAGAATAAGGTCTGTGATAACTTGACAAAGCTTGACATTTTACTATACAATGCAAATTACACTCCCCAATGCAAAAAACACAATTTTTAAAAATCAAAATGAATAATCACAACATGAAGTTGACATTATGATTTTGTCATCACTAAGAAGTTTCTAGGCTATTATGCAGTTTTTCGTGTAAATAATTTTAAAAGTAGTCTGTAATATTGTAATTTAATATTTGACAAAAATGACCCTGGCACAGATTAAAGACGAGAGAAGTTTGAATACGATCATGGTCATTCTGGGCTTTAACTATAGAACAAACACAACATTAAGTATTGTCTCCTGGAAATGCGGAGAACAGGCTTTCTTCAGATTTAGGCTTCTGTGCTCCTGTTTGGAACTGGCTGAAAGGGAAATATATATAAACCCTGCAGGTATTTTGCATTGGGGTGCTTTATAATTCAGTCATTAAAAGCACTGAATTCTTAACTTAAAGGTTATTTAGATTTTAGGAGGTAGGCTACATTTATACATGTAGGACTACATTACAGTAACACAGTTTGGGCATATACTGTATTTTCCAGTAAAATATTAATACAATTCTCAGCTCTTTCATTTGCATCAGCAATGTAATTTACAGGATGGGCTCTTTATCATTTTGGTGTTGTTAATGTTGTGGACATTTTAGCAAATAGTTCGGTTTAGCCTAGATTTAATTTAACTGTATTAAGTTAGTTGTATATTCATGTAATCAAATAATATTCTTCACTGCTTGTGAACCATAGCACATACAGTTATTAGTGGATTGTAAGTAAATTATGCCACTTTATCACTCTTTTTGTGGTCTGCCTTGTGAGGTATTACAACTGTTTTACCCCAAGAAATCGTTTGCCCCCTGCCCTGGCCCCAGCTCAAACGTCAAGCCATACGCTTATGATTACAGCACTCTGATAAACATCCAGCTCAGCATGAAATCAAGTACTGCCTCTGAATCTCAGCCTGAAAACGTGTTTGCATTTGCCCTCACTTGGAAGTCAACCCACATTCTTTACTCACAACCTGGTTCAATTTGTTCCAGGACAATAGTCTCAAGCCATTAAGTGAACTTTCTCCCCTGTGGTGTTTCACTAGAGGTATTTGTGAGCTTCAGGATGCAGAAACTGTAGACAGAGGACAAAAGGAGCTGAGTTAGGAGGTTAATCGAATAATACAAAAGTTTTTTTCTTTCAGCAGTTTCAAAGATGTTTATTGACTCTCAGGATCATAATTGTTTTGTCTAAGGTAACCGATTATCGTTCTCACATTATCGGCCCTGCATGAATGAGGATGAACTCATATTAATTAAATTAATATGAATTTATAAGTTTGGTTTCCATTTCTTTTTAATGCATTTTCCTTACAAGCTGATATCAATGTAACTATATACCAAACTGACAAACTAGAATCTATACCTTGGTTTAAAGTTTTTCACTAGGAGCTTTTACACAAGCCGAGGGAAATAATAATCTAAAGAGGATGCACAAGACACTATCATGATAACACACATTACTCAGAAATGACGCATACACTTACATTATACACAGGTTATGGCATTATTGTTCTGTTAATGTGCACATAATCATGTTGTTCATGTTTTATCTGCCTTATAAAGTTTGCACTTTGAACAGCAAATTTAAAATCTGTGATCGGATATTCAGAACATAAGCAGAACTCATACCCATTATTATGCAGGGAATCCTTCAACAGCTGCCGTAAAGCCATTCTACACTGAAGCACTGCAGCAAGCAAACACGTAAAATGCTTTTGAGGTATTTATCATTGCTAAGACAACTAAGACAGGCAGGTTGTGAATTATTGTTGCAGAATTTATGTCAGTTCTTTAGTTTCAAATGATTTCTTGTATGCAGCAAATAGTTGATAAGCAAAGTGGATTCTTCACCACTGCATGTTCTATCATTTGTATTCATTAGCCATTAGAGGAGGCATAGGCCGTGGTGCATGATGTATCATTGCAAGCTGATCTATTTTAAGTATTAGCTAAGATGGTTATGCGTCAATTTGTAAGATGGAAAGGCCAAGTCTAATGACTGCTGTTATGACACACCTGATAGCTGAGTTTTTATTATTGTCATGCTGAGTCTCTCTCTAGTCGAGCACCATCATGAATTCTTATAAACGTTTCAAACCTTTTTTTCAAAAATGAAAATGTATTAGAAAAGTATTATATTGACACTGAAATAATGTTACAAGTAACAATGTTTTCAAGGAGATTTAGCCGTGGTAGATGATGACTAACAAGCTGTTGTGTCAGAGGTATAAAATAGACCTGTGATTATCTACGTGTAAACAATCTTAAATCAAACTGTATTTCATACTTTTTTTTCCCTTTGATTCTTGACTCAAAGATTTAACAGGCTGAAGTTCCACTGATAGTCACTGAGGACACATATTGTAATGCTCCATATCGCAGCTCATTAAGTTAAGTGCTCCTTGGCTTTCAATCATGCATTCTATGAGTGCATCCTCCTCTGGCTCAGTCATAAATGAGGAACAGAAGCATAAGGTCACACAACAGAAGAAATTAGAGGTCACTGATTCAACATACTGGCTTAATGCATAAACTCTCCAAAGCATTGATAGAAGCAGCCTACCCAGCACAATGTTGCACATGTCTTGTGAACTAATTGTCCTCCTTTTGAAAAGCTTATATATAAGTGAAATGAAACACAACTCTGAATTTACGTATTTACATTAGTATGATGCTGCCTAATTCCTCTAAATGGATGTTGTTCATTTCATGCTGTCAGATTGATTTAGGGTAAATGTTCAATGAAATTAGTTTTTATAAATTTATAATACATTTGAACAGAAACAGGCAGACTTAAGGATGGAAAATATTATAATATTTGTTAGATTTCTCTGTATGGTTTTAATGGCTCTCCATATGTATTAGATTTCTCTAATACATAAAATAAGTAAGCTTGATCCGAGTTCAGAGGAAAAGAGTTTATTCAAGAATGTAGTGTAGCAATAGTCTTCTGAATCTTAACCAAAAGTGAGGTTTGTGTGACCAGACCTTATAGCTAAAGACAGACACTGTCAGGACCTCCTACTTGACACAATACGCAGGCATTGTATGGCCATTTGGTTCACATCTTTACAGACCAAATAGTGGGGTGCAGTTGCAATATTACACATTAGATGTTGATTCCATCTAGGGAATACGCATAATCTTTCATATTCCAATAACAATGTCCCAATAACATCTGCATAAAATGTCATAAAATATAAAATTATTAAATTTTGCAATAAATATATTAACTATCCTAAATTATCCAGAAAAGTGTAGCCTAATTTACACATTCTTTCACTATAATATTACATTGTTTCCTTCTTAAGTGGTTAGTTAACATATTCAGTATTACAGAAATATATAATGTGTTGGGCTGATCGTTTCAATTTTATTAAGAAACCTTTCAAAAACGGTCCCAATCACCCGTAATTCACATTGTTCATCAAATCTACATGAAACTCAGATTCAAATTAGATTCAATTAGATTGTTTTTATTTTCATAAAAGGCACATTCAGTTTAGTTTTATAGGCTACATACATTTTTGAGGTTGTTAAAATCAGTGTCTTATGCATATAAAAAGCCCAAGAAAAACACATTATTAAAACTTTCTTAATTGTCATAATATGCTGAGTGCACCTTTAAATCACGCCGGTTTGTCGTGATCTGGCAAAGATATGCCGGATTTGACTTTCAATAGGACACTCGTCATAAATCTCTTGTAGGGGGTTTCTTTACGTCATACCGCGGTGTTTCCGTCAGGTCTCTCCGCATAGCATTATTACTACAACACACAGCAAGTGACTCTCTCTCTCTCTCTCTCTCTCTCTCTCTCTCTCTCGCTCTCTTTCTTCAATTTCTTGAAGTACTGCAGAGACGGAGCTGCAGCACTTAAACACCGTCAGCTTTTGCTTTAGTTGCCGGGTATCTTTACGCCACAAATACATGATTATTCATTAGAGACGGCGGGCGTCTCGTAGCCTGATGGAGAGCCAACATCGACATCTCATCTGCTGTGCTCCCTAAAAGGTGAGTCAAATCTTAAAAAACACTTTAGCCATATAACAACACATTTTGCTATATTTATTACAGTACAAAATAAAGCAAAGGTTTCAAAACATGCCCTCATAGCACTGTGTAGTTTGTCAGTGCGTAAAGGAGACGGTTGAACAGCAAATTAAAATGACACTGATTGACAGCTCAGTTTGTCTAGGTAACAAAAGTTGTTTATTCAGATATACAGGACCCCAAAAACAGAACTAAAGTGGTTTGTTTGAATGAGTTTAATTTGAACATTTAGTGCTCCTAAATTCTGTTCAGTCGTTTATTGAATTATTAGAGAGGAGAGTGTCCGGTGTTGGAGTCGGTTTTGACATGAGCAAAAGCGACTGATCGGTGGCTGGAACCGAGCACAGCGCCGCGGGCAGTACGAGCACTGCAGAGACACACAGACCAGAATTACAGAAGTGCATGGCTTTTTCTTTATATTCCTTCTTGGATATGACACTCAAGAATTTGAATTCTCGAAAGTTGAAAGTTTTTACACATTCATCAAGCTTTACCTGAAACCCTGTTACACGGTTATTGTAGTTTAAAAAAATTGTAATAAACACATTTTTAAGAAATACATTTTTACAAGTATGTATTTCTTTATTTTATATAAGTTTATGAATAGCTACAAAAAGCATTTATTTCGTATTATTACGCCTATTTAGTATTAGTTTTACAGGACTGATTATTAAATCCAATTATGTACAGCCAAATCCATTTTGAGTCAAATATGGTTGGGCTAGTTGAGCCATGTCACTTAATGAGTGATTTTCATTCAGCTTTATTGGATTGTGACCTGTTTTCTGAGGAAATCTCGAAACTTAAAATCCCCTCAAATTCCTTTTGATTATGGGTAAGCAGGCTATAAAATGCTTTTGTTTAGCCTTTTTATTAAATAAAATGAAAACAATTGTGGCCAATGTTTTTTTTTTTTTTTTAGAAAAGTGCAGACCAATCCAGCTTTTCAATTTTGTCATTCACTTTAAACTCATTTAGCTCTACAGTAGTTCCAAGGTTGTATCCTTGAGGACTGTACAGCATTTCATCAGCGATGCTGCATTGAGGCTTTTATCTTCGCTTTTATATAGTTCAGCTGCATGCTTCTGCCTCATTAGGCTGCAAGGCAATTCATAAATCATTTACATTTTGTGCTTATTGTGTACATTTGCAATAATTTGTCCTTTTAAGATTGCCAACCCACAAGGCTTTTTTTAGGTTATTATTTTTTGTCTGTTGCATTTAGTTTGCATGACTGGGAACACATGTCCGGTGTTAAGATTAGAATCTGCTCCTGTAGCAGTGCTCATGCTGGTGGGAAGGTTTGCTCTGCCCATTGAGAATAGGCTTTATTGAATTACCTGCAGAGTGATGCAGCCGGCCGTGTCGTGATTGAGAGCGACAAGCCTCATATAATCCAAGCCTACTTTTTTCTCTTTAGCATTCATGCCACTGTGTTCTATTATGATACCCTGATGTTTCACAGATACAAGATGAATGTATGTATGAACAGAGGAATTATATTAGAGTACTTTGTTAAAAATGTTCAGAAGGATTCATTTACGTTGTAATGTACCCGGCTTCATCCAAATGTGTGTTTTCCTTTGTTATAACTCAATAGTGTCAGCATTTTCAGATATAATACTGTGTACTGTGCATTTTTAATATTTGCATATATAATTCAGATAAAATTAAAATCCAACTTAGACTAGTGGAAGGTTTCAAAATGATTTTGCTCTCCATCTGTTCAGTTGTCACCAGGCACTGTCAGACAGAAAATCTTGTGCTGATAGCGTATGCTAGAAAAAATGGCAGATTTCGTAATATTCCTCCAAATGTTGGTCTAAATAGATGAACACTGTTGTCTTAACAAGATTTTAAACTGATAAAATGCAAGGTCCCAGCATGCACTGCATTTTTAGACATTGTTTTGCTGTTAATTTAAACGTTTGTTATTTTGTTATCATGGTTAGTTATTGTTTCTTTTTTTTCCTTTTTCTTTAAATTTGTTAAATATCAAATACAAATAATGAGGCCTGAAATATGTTCAACTATTAATTAAATATTGTATAATGACTTGATTAGTTGGGTCAGGTGTGTTTAATAAGGGTTGCATCTAGGGTTGCAAAGGGGCGGAAAATTTTCGGTATATTTTCGGAAAGTTTCCGGTAAAATTCCATGCTAAGTTAAGCTTGGGAATTTTGGAAATATTCCATATTGGGAATTATGGAAATTAATGGGAATTTAGGAGAACTAACTGGGAATATATTATATCCAAGCATAAATATAAACAACTCATAAGAAAACCTCCATGCAAAATGTTTTCAACAGACATATATATATTCAGTACATATCTACGTCATCAGCTTGACGGCCCTATTAATGCATTATTAATGAGCAGTTTAACATTATTCATGACAAAGGACTCGTCTAATCCAATCACCATGTTTTGCATGAGCTATCTCAGCACTGGAAAGTAGCACTTGTGTCACTTGTTTACATTGGCTGGCTTGCTGTTTCTGAGACATGGGTAGTGTTTGTGCCTTTCTTCATTGTAACAAAACAAAAGAGCTGTTTTCATTTCCCTGCGATGCGACCAGAGCTAAAGTTTGAATGCGTGCTGAAATGAATTGAATTGCGCGCAGATGACATTTCATGATCGCGTGGTTTTGAAATGAGCTTGCGGCTCCCGTTTCTTCACGTGTAGATCAGTGCGTCAGTGCCAGCATCAGTGGTGCACTCGCGTATTATTGGCATAGATTTACCGCCATAGCAGTTGACCTGCAACTTCATCATTTTGGTCCATCCGGCCAACGTGTGTGTGTTTACATTGTCGGTTTGCAAATTAGCAAAATGTATTCACTTATTGTCACCTCCCCCACACTCTACCCCCACCCCTTACCCCCAGTGAACAACGCCCCTTTTCAGAAAGATTTTAAATCAGAGGTGTGAAAAAGCACTTCTGAAACAGGGGGGTGTTATGACCCTTTAACGAACAAACAAATACTCCAAACATTTATCAAAATTAACTTAATAAAAAAACAAAACAAAATAAAATAAATTGAAATTAAACACAAAACTGAACTATTTTAATTTAATTTTCTTTGCGTGCAGATTAATGTCCGCCTATGTGTCTTTTAAGGCTATCTCTGATAAAACATGATTTTGGGGAAATGTTGTGTTAATGTTGGTAATCAACAGCACATGATAGCAATATAAGGTACCAACTTTTACCATACCATACCATACCATACCTTACCATAAAATGTTTAAAAACCGTTTTTTTATTTCCTGAAAAATAATGGTTTTGGAGATGAAGCCAACACCGAGCTTCGTGATTGTCTGCTGTAATAATTAACAGACATGAATCCTAAAAACTAATAATGTCTGAGCAAATCTTGATTTTTTCTTTACACCTACAGTACCTCTGACTAGGCGTAAGATTTAGTCTCAGACGTAGCTTACACTGAGATGGTGCAACAGGTATAAATTCTACACAGGACTTAAAACGCATTTTATGTCCAGACAAGTCTTACGACTGGGCGTACGTCCAGCTGGTGCAACCGGCCCCTGGGCGTCTCGGAGATCACTTGCTCTAAATGCGTGCATTGCTATAGTCGTTCAGATTGATTACAATAAGTGTAATCACAAATACCATGGTGAAGCTAAATGTCTAGTACAGAAAAAAACATGTCAATGTGTGGTTACTTTATTTGAACTATTATGTTTTTATTTGTAGTAAACCCATGTTTAATTTTGATATTTAAAACATATGTAACGAGTGCAGAAATGAACGTGAGTAATCCAGCCTGATACTGATATTAGAATAGCTAGTCTTGTGTTTATTTATATTTTTCTATATCGAAATATATCAAACGTGTGTGTGGTTTGACCATCTACGGCATATTGTGTTGGCCAAAACACACAAGAAAACGCGTTGTAAAAATAATATCACCGCCAATCACCGACATCGCATTCGGATGGGTTCGGATTAGTTTTCTCAGAGGGCCACTAGTACTCCAACAAGAGGTAATTATCACAGAGGTTGTGAGAGAAAAACACAGACATGGCAGATTCGGACGAGATTAAAATCACTAACGTCTGTGAAACAAAAATTTCTCTAATGACCCTCTGTAAAATTTGTCCCATCCGAATAGGGCTAAAGACACATCTTGGGTAAAATATTTCCTTCAGCTTGAATAGGATAAAAATAAAACAAATATTTTTTTTAATGTTATTAAAAAAAATATTACAACTATTATTTAATTTACCTGATTAAATTACCCAATTACCTAAAACTATTAATAAAACATCCAGTTAATACTCAAGATATATAAAATGTACAGTCTGACTTAATGTTTTTTGCCCAGTCTGACAGAAAAAAGTCATATCGCGTGCACTCGGCTTAAAATTGTGTGGTATAGCCATAATCTTAACACTTAATAAGCTTAAACTTTTGCTGTTTTCCAGTGGTTCCTTTTTATTCTTTTAATCATGCGTCAGAAAAATTCAGGTATTTTATAATGACGTGTTTGTTGCGAGAAATGTCCTGTTTGCTGAAGAAAATCTGTATCCGTGCATGCCGTAAATGACGACCCGTCACCAACGCACATAAAATGAACACTTGACATTATCCTCTGCTGTATCACACCGTGGAATGTATCACTTCCTCCTGATGACGGTCAACACGGTTTACAATCACGAGCTGCATGCATGGGTGAAAGAAATCCCGTCACCATGAAGGACAGATCAAACAATTGTTGTACATTTAAAATTGATTTTTATAGACATGGCAGAATTCAGGTAAATGATGTCACGCACCTGGATTAGAATATTTGTATTAGTGACATGATCAAAAAGTGACGTTTTTCCAGGAGAGACACAGATTTCATTTTTAATGAAAACAAACCTGCCGACACATCCGGCAGAGCTCATGTAAAAATTAATAACCAGTTATCCGTTTTAATAGACAATATAACTATACAGTAACCAAGCTATAGACTCTATAGAATAAAGGACAAATAAACTGTCCACATGATTGTCATGGGTTGCGGTTTCTGTTGTAGAAATTAACAATTGGTGTGTTTTTTTTTTCATCCTCTCTGATCTTTTCTGTGTATGTTTCTTGTAGAATGACTTGTAAAATGAACACAATATTATCAATTGTTTTACAGCTCTGTATTAAAATAAAAACAAAAGAAGGGAAAAAAAGCATTTTGGGATTTTTTTTTCTGATGGCCAAGGTCATAACTGCACTGTAGTTGGAATACTTGTAACTTGATTTCTGATCCAGTATAGGATAAGATTTATTTTTCACTGACTGTTAGTTTCAGGGTTGAAGTGCCACTGTCTTGTTAGTCAGCTGATTTTCATCAAAGCTTGCTATTGGCTGCGTCCGGCTTGCTATTGGCTGCGGGTTTGTCTTTTGATTATCAACCTGCATATTGGTTTCTTTCTAAAGCTACTATTGCTTATGTTTTCGCCATCTTCTTCCCTTTTAACATCGAGTTTAAATGTAAAATAGTAAAGTAAAAAAGCATATTATGGTTACAGTCACTTAAGTTTTCTTAGAAAGCTTCATTAATAAGCTAACCAGATCAAGGTTGAGCCTGATATCCAGTGTGAAAGACACTCGGGACAGTTGACGGATTTGGCTACTTTATTTAAGCTTTTGATTTGTTTAGCAACATTAGATTGCCGGTTAAACATTTTAATCTTGTGCTGTTTTGACGCACGCTTTCTCTGATCCGTACACCCAAAGTGCGCGCACTAATAGCCTGTTAAACAGTGCCAAATTACGGAAATAAGTTATAGTAAACAGCAGAGAGAAAACATACCTGCCCATATATTAGAAGCCTGCGGGTCTTAAAGCAGGTCATTATTAACTGTATTAATAATTTCTTTCTGTTCTGAACACAAAAGAAAATATTTTGAAAACTGGGTAAACAAACAGTTTGTGGTCCATGATAGTAGGAAAAACATACAATGGAAGGTCCACAGGACCAGCTACTCTTTGGTTTTCCACATACTTCAAAACAGCATTTATTTTCAGCAGAAGAAGAAAAAAAATCATTCAGGTTTAAAACTTTTGAGTGAAACTTTTTGAATCTGCATTGTTTATCTTTTTGATCTTTCATTCAAAACACTTACACAATTAAAATAAAGTTTAAAACAAAACAAAATGAAGTTTAATTCTCGTCATTAGTTGCTAATGTTCAGTGCTTTGCTACAATCTGTATTGTTAAAAGCGCTATATAAATAAAAGTGACTTGGCTTGACTTGACAATTCTAACCCATCATTGAAGTAAAACAATTGAAAATAGGGAGAAATTCTTGTGATGAAATAAATGTTTTTCTCCAATACACGTCGGCCACAATTATTGGCACCCAATTATTGCAATCTCCTTTTCCCAAGATAACAGCTCTCACTTTTCTCCTGTAATGCCTGAAGAGTTTGGAGAACACCTGATAAGAGAAAAAAGAGCATTCCTTCATCCAGAATCACTCCAGATCCTTTAGATTACCAGCTCCATGTTGGTTCTCCTCTTTAGTTCACCTCACTCAGGGTTCAAGTCAGAGGACTGGGATAGCCATGTCAACAGCTTCATTTTGTGCTCAGTGACTAATTCTTGTGTTTAATTTGTTGTTTATTTTGGATTATTGTCCTAGTGGAAGACCCAACCTTGGCCCATTATACTGAGTCAGTGAATTATTGATTTTAATCTGTTGGTACATAGAATCCATGATGCCATGTGTCTAAATAAGATGTCCAGGACCTCCAGTTCAAATAAAGATCCACAACATCAAAAACACATTTCTCTTTCTTTTACACATGGAGTACTTCTTATCCCTTTGTTCACCAAACCCATCTTGAGTGTTTCAGTTTCATCTGATCATAGAAGCCAGTCCCATTCAAAGTTCCAGTCCTGCCTGACAACTGAACATGCTAAACTGAACCCTTGATGCGATGAATTCTGTGAGAGCCCCTTGAAGACCCCTTGTAGGTATTCCACAGTCAAGAGAAGAAAAAAAAGTGTGTTCCCCCCGGCAGTCTGCCGTCCATGAGGCTTCAATCACGCTGACTTCCGTATGTCTTCTCAGACTTCCCAGTCCTCCATTTATTGATGTTAGTGCAGTTCTGGTATATTGTGGTCAGGGTCCCGGCCTAGAGGCCAAACACTGGGGGCTTGGGGGGCTCCCACACGACGCTGGAAGGGGAGCTTCCATGGCGTTTTGGTAGCGATCTGGCTTCCTGTTTAAAAAAAATATATATACAGGAGGGAAAACAAAGCTCAAAATCCCTTAATTATCAACACAATGACAAAAACCAAAGACGATATTTCTTATATGCTGCAAAAGATAACTGAGCTTCACAAATTAGTGAAGTGACTTTAAGAAAAGAGCTACAGCAGTGAAAATATCCATTACCACTACCAGGGAAATAATAAAGAACTTCCAATCAACATACAATGTTAGGAAACTGCCTGGAAGAGGACGAGTGTCTATATCATCCTAATACATGGCAAAGGAGTAGAGTTTGAGTCTCTAAAGACTCTTCAAGGACCACAGTTGGAAAAGTGCAGAAAATGGTTGAGTCTCAGGCTCAGAAAATCTTTAAAAAATTAAAAAATAGTCGAACAGCCCCTACATCCGCAAATGTTGTTCAGGAGGGTTTAAGAAAAATTGTCCTCACTCATCCACTGCACTTTTTGTTGAGTGAGCTAAGGGGGCGGGGCACACCCTGTGCCTGATAAGCCAGGGTGATGGCATCCACTATCCAGTGGGCCATCCTCTGCTCCAGGCACCATGACAGATAAAGAGCTGGGGCTCGTTCTTCGTACCTCACTAACTCAGTTAGCTGGATTTGATTGTTGTGGATTTGCCCTGATCTTGGATCGTTCGGTTCTTCGACGCTCATCTGGGACTGT
>JAUCMT010000134.1:2237954-2274070 GCA_032357475.1 Enteromius thamalakanensis
CCCAGATAGTCACGCAGTATGAAAACATCTGTGACATGACTGCTTTGAAAATCGTGCAGTCTAAACTCGGCTTTAGTCTACTCAGAGTTGATTGACCTTACTCAGATCACCTGTTCTGAGTTTTTAATCTATGGGTTGATCAACTCAGAGTTCAAGTTTAAAGTCAGAGTTGTTTGAACCTCCTTTCTGAAATAGGCCCCAGTTTTGTTAAAAGCGCTATATAAATAAAAGTGACTAGACTTGACTTGACTATAAAAGTGATTTTGCATTTAGATTGGTCTGAAAAGGCTGTGGCTACAATAACAATACACTGTAAAAAATAGCTGTGATGAAAAAATTATCAGTAAATTCCATTAAACTGAGCACCTTCTATATATGTTCATATTTGAAAGCTGCTTGTTGTAATGGACTTTGGTTTATCATGTGACTTTCTCATCATCACCTGCATTTGGTGCTTATCAGTGTATTTCAAAGCTACAAAACAGATTACAGTACTTTAATAGCTTGGTATATTAACAGTGTATCAGTTAATGAAGTTACGGTATTTAACTGTAAATTTAACACAAAACCGTTTAAAACGTAAAATGTTGTTGACATATTTTTTTACGGTCACATTCCAGCTGTCACAGACTCTGCTGAAGCATGAAGCGTGGACGAAGCGTAGACGTTTTAAAATGTACTTTAATATAACTGAAGTAAACACATAGAATTACAGACATCCATATAACCTCAAAACACAAAAGCTTAAATACACATGAGGGAACTAATGGCAGGTGAGGAACACAGGTGGGGTGGATAAACTCATTAACTAAACAAGAACAGGAACATGACCAAATAAGGAAAAACAAAACCAAAACCTAACTGTGACATAGAACAATGACAAAAACACAGACAACCACAGCTGCCAGTTTTTTACCGTATATTTTATAGATTTTTTTTTACAGTGTAGGTAGATTAATCTCTCATCTTTTTGTTATTGTGCGTTGCGTTTCTCAGCAACAGTCATCTTTGTGGCATAGAAGTAGTTGTGTATGATTCTTAGCTTTGTTGAGTTGACAATCAGCCTCACTGGACCCTGCTGAGAAAACATAATCAGCCATAAGCACTTGTCCCCTACAGTCCTACATACAGCAGTACTCCCTGCTGTGTCAACAGCCCCAGTCATCACTAAACTGCTTTCATACAGCTCCACTAACCACTCCACTAACAGACTCACTCTCTATCACCTGTTTAACAGCAATACTGCTTCAGTAAGCTTAAACAGACAACCAGCTTTAATACAGACTTTTACTCTACTTGTTGGTGTTTCACTGCATACGCTTAAAGGGACAGTACAACCAAAAATACTTTACTCTCTCATGTTGTTCCAAACCTGTATTTTTTCTGTGTAACATTTTGAATAATGTCCAGTACAAAAAAGATGTGCTTTCTACTCCATCAGTGGTATAGTAATGCAAACCTAAAAATATGTAAAGAATTAGTTAATAAATGTGAGTAAAACGGTAATCACAATACCTCAATATGGTTGCTCTTTTTCAGTTACAGTGGATTGGGATGGGAGGCAAAAAGAAGGAATGTTTGGTATGACCTTTTTAAATAAGCAGCTTGCTGAAAAGTGAAATGTCTGACGTGATCTCAGGAGTCTTCATTACAAGAAATGAACATCTGGAGACAAATGTGTCTTTTATGCCTCTATGAGTCTGCGGTGTTATTAGAAAGTGAAACATACATTTATCATACACACGTTCTGCTTCATTAAATAAACACAGTTGTATAATCACAAAACACAAAGTAGTTTACCTCCAAAGTAAATCTATTTAGCAGGCTTGTTACTGTACCAGCAAAGCTGTTTACTGCCCACTATTAATTGCTGTGCTGGTTCTACAGCAGCGAAATTGCAAGTGCTTGGTCAAAAAGAAAGCTGCTGTATCAGTTGAGAATTTACACTTGGAGAAATCAGCAAATCTCCAAAATATTTTGTGCTTTGCAACATATGTTCTGTGTTAAAAAGAGTCACTGCATCTCTTTAAAATGCAACTATCAATCTACCGATTCCTCCCTCTTTTATGCTCGTTATGTCTGACAAAAACAGTTACAGTTTTCATTCTTTTCAGTCTATTCTCTTTCCATGACTTAAATATATTTTATTTAATTTTACAATTTTTATTAATAATTTTATTTTTATAAATGTTAAACTTATTTATAGTTTTTTTATCATTAGAAGTAAATAAATAAATGCAGACACACACACATATACGTATATAGCCTATATATATATGCATTTATTTATTTACTTCTTATAATCTACTTCTACTTTACTTTCCAATTTTTTTTTACCTGTAAATTCAACCATTTTTCATCAAAATGAATTCCGAAAAAATTATTCTCTTTATTAAATTGACTTTTATCTGTGTACCATCTGCAGTCTTTTTCAGTTGAACCCTGATGAGGCCTTCTATATAGAATTCTGAGATCACTAAAATCTGATACATTTTTAATGGTTATTTGTTTTTCCTTTTGGCTACTTATGTAATGAACATTTGTACCGTACACAAACCCTTGCTACTAGCATCATCACGAAAAGTCTCCTGCATTTCACCCAAAACAACAAAGAAAGTCCTCAGGTGAAAACATCAGTCAACTGAAAGTTTATTGGTGTTCTTGTTCTGAGAAGCAGCCGCAAATAAACCAGTATATAGAAACAGCCACCAAACAAAAACAAACGCTTCTGAATATGACTGCGTCAGCCTGTTTGTTTCTCCGCCTGAGGTGTGTGTTCTTATTTTTTCACTTTGTTCCCCCCATCTCCTCTTATTTACTACAGGTAGCATTGTGTATTTGGGGATGATGGTAGGGGCCTTCTTCTGGGGCGGCATGGCTGACAAGGTGGGCAGACGGCAGTGTTTGCTCATTTGCATGTCCGTCAATGGCTTCTTCGCCTTCCTGTCATCTTTTGTGCAGGGTTATGGGTTCTTCCTACTCTGTCGCACGATAGCTGGCTTTGGGTGAGTCTGTTTCCTGTGGTATATCTTCAAGAAATGAAATTCGTCAAGTCCAAAACATGTATCTTGACAGAGCCTTTAGGTTTTGTACATCATGTAATACAAAGAAATATATATGTCGACTACTGTTTAAATGTTTGGGGTTAGTAAGATTTGTGAGGGAATAAATTAATACTTTCATTTGGCAAAGATGCATTAAACTGATCAAAAGTGACAGTTAAGGCATAATGTTTCAAAAAGGTCTATTTCTATCAAGCTCAGTCAGCAGAGACCCTAAAATATTGAACAATGGTATGGGTGTAATATAGAAGATACATTTATATAACGGAAAAATCCCTTTAACACACCACCTACTGCAGATGTAGTCTCCACCTGCATTTTGAGGGTTCATGGGTTTCTGGAAAGCATTCTCTTTGTATCCTGAGGAACTATACAACGGGCATCTTTTATCAACCCTTCCCTAAAACGAGAATGTCTCTCCTATTCTTTAGATAATAGTCTATTTCAGTCGGACAGTACATTACATCTGGCTGGATCAATAGCCTCTGCAGTGCTGCATTCTTGACTCTCTGTTGATTCTCCATTGCTGGGGGAGACTGTCTGTGACTCCACGGCTAAAGCGATTGTCTCTCTGATTATGGAGCTATTGAGAATCTTTGTACACATTCAGCTTGTTTCTCCTATTAAACATTTCACCAAATTAAAATGTCTATATGGGTGCAGTGATGAATTGTTTCATGTACAGTAAGATGTCTTAATGTTCTTGAAAGATACCAAAATACTGTTTTTCATAATTATTTGATAAATACGAAGTTACAAAAAAACAAAAAAAACAATGCAGTCAACTTTTTGGGTACGTAGATTAATCAATAACTGATCTGAACTTGCTCCATCTTATTATTAATAACTTCAATTTTATTTAAATTTTGCAACAGGGCACTTGACAGTCAAATGTTTGTTCTTGCAAGCTGCAAGAATTATCCCTGAAGGAGATATAATAGAAAATAAAAAAATTAAGAAATGGTTTTGAAGCAGAATTTTTTTAAGCAATGTAAAAATATTTACTGTCACCATTGATCAATTGAATGCATCCTTACAGAACAACAAAAAAAAATCTTTGATTCTTTTAAATGCTAACATTTAGTAATTGGAAATTACTGTTTGTGTTTGAATATTGATCTGAAGAACGCACACGGGACTAATTAATCTTGCAGACGACTCATTTAGTTTTTCTCTGGACACAGAGTAGTGTTTTAATTAAATCTATCCAATCACTTAACACCAATGGAGTGTTTTCTGTTTAATTACGATTGACACAACAAGGAGTGTTCTTTATTGCTCTCAAGCAGAAAAACATTGTTGCTCTATTTTAAGCAGTTTTCACCTTTTTAATTCCTTTTAATTCTTCAGTCTTCAAATATTTTTCGTCTGCATAACAATCAGCCTTTTTAGGTTGATTCGCGTGATAAGTGGGGCATTTTCAAAACTATTTATTTTTGCAATTCCGTTTGGTGATGGTAGGCAATTTTATTAACAGAAATTTCATATTATGAATTATGAAATGAAACAAATTATAAACACAACTTAAAAAGGTTCACAGACCCACACTTACTATGTTTTTTAAAATTACTCTGTAAAGTAAATGAAAAAGAAAAAAAATTCGTAATTTGCTGAGCTCTTGGACCCTCTGAACTTTATTCTTACTTGTCTTGTCCTTCAGGATTGGTGGAGCGGTGCCCATTGTCTTCTCATACTTTGCTGAGGTATTGGCAAGAGAGAAGCGTGGAGAGCATCTGAGCTGGCTCTGTATGTTCTGGATGATTGGAGAGATTTATGCCTCTGCCATGGCCTGGGCCATCATACCTCACTACGGTAACAGAACCAGATTATTTTGCTAATCATCATTATCAAGGTGTTTAATTATTAATGAAATTTGACAATATTATTTTTTTATTTGACATTGTTACAGAAAATGTCTGTTTTAAACCAATGCTATACATAACTATGCCTAAATAACATGGTTTTATAACATTTCCAAAAAACAATGATGCTGCTTTCAAGTAAGCAAGCAGAATTTGAGAGATAACATACAATACTTAATTAATGAAGTAACACAGGATGCAGTTAGAATCGGATTGCAACAATTTTCTGGGCGAGCTCAGGTCAAGGTGTCTGCTGTTCCTCCAGCACGTGTGGGCCGTCCTCTCACTGGCAGGGATGACTGTGAGGGAGCGGAGAACAGCAGAGCTTTAGGTTAAGTGATTAATGTAGAAACGGAGCACTGCAGGGATATTTAAAGGATGAAGTGACTCCTGTGGGGGAAAGCATAGCCTGATGATTTATGAGAACCTCTACTCTGGAAATAAGCTCCACTCATCAGTAACGAAATGATGGAATAGAGGGGAAGGGAGGAGGAAAGGAGGTGAATGGAAATGGAGAGGAGTCTCTGCCAAAACGACAGACCGTTTTCACTCCTATTTTGGGAGGCGGGGGGAGGTGTTTGCTCTTTTTTTTGTTCTCTCTGAACAGATCGTAATGAGGTTTTTCTCCTTGCCTTGTGAGACAAAACGAAAGGAGTGCTTGATTTATGAATGGCCCTCGGTGGAGCCCGAGCTGGGGACAAGCTGTCAGACACAGTGGCTAGGAGAGTATTAGGAGTCTGTAGTCGCGAATCAATGGGAAACAGTCATAGGCTGTAAATTGGGTGTCTGTGTATATGTGTGGGGGAGCACAAAGAAGAAGAGCAGCTAAGGGTGGATAGTTTACAATCAATCTCCCAAGTATATGGTCATTCAGTGATCATTTACTGTATCTCACTGTCCACATGTGCTATTTTTTTTCCAGTTTCTATCAATTCAATCCAAAATGCAAGTTCTTAAACCCAAATGCATTATGGCACTACATGTGTTTGAATCAGATTGAGAAATCATTCTGATTTATTTAATTATAATTGGATTATTATTTAGTTTGTTTGGATGTAAACCACGGTGGCATGTGTAAAGTATAAATGCTCTGGTAATGCAGTAGTACAATACTGTACTAGGTTTTATACAATTATAGGTACCACAATGCTCTACAGTTTATTGTAGTAAAAACTAAAGTATACTACAGTATTTATTATTGTTTATCAGTTCATTACAGTTAATACTACTGTTCTCTGTAGTTCTCTGTATTCATTAATAAAGTGTTGTAAATACTATAATATATATATATATATATATATATAGTAAAATACTCTTTACTATAGTAAGGTTCAAAACACTAGTATTTACTATAAATTGCTATAGTATTTTTTATGTGGGTACATCTACAGAAGAGGGCACACAATTTTAGGTATCTTTCATATTTGTAATGCTGACAGTCAGAGTTATGCACCAAACTATACCAAAGGGTTTGTTTAAAACTGTAATATTAATGCTTGCCTTTGCAAACATAACTAATAATGAATGAAATATAAATGGAAATAAGATCGAGCTGCATGCTGTGCACTGTGTGTACTATTTGGGTAATTCACTGCCTACATAGTCAGCTCTCTTTTATAGCAACATGAAAAACAATTTTTTTTTAAGGAATTTATTTGAAGCACTGTATATTTGCAGGAACTGCACAACATATCATCTAAGTTGGTACAAAAGAGGTTAGACTCACAACTGATTTCAGTTTGGAGTTAGCATGCTATGCTAACTCTCTCAGTATCTTTACACGAGTACAAATTTTTTATACTTACATAAAAATAGTTATATTTGAATTACACAGAGGTATTTTAGCCATGATTTGCATTACTGAATAAACATTAATAAACACTGAATCACATATTAGCATACCACTTTTACTGTTTTTACCATTACTATTTCCTTTACCACTATTTTTATGGAATAAATAGCAAAAGTATTATGCTAGTATGCAATGTTGAAATTCATTGCGCTTCCTTGCATGCTGGGATTTCCTTGTTCGGAAAGAAAATTAGGTTTTGCCTTTAAATTACTGCATCTGAACGCAGCTTGCTAAGTTTTGGAACACAGTAAGCAAATAAATGTCCTTACAATTGGAAATGTTTCAAGTCCTTACAACATTGACTTTTACAGTTTGTATGCGTAAGTGTGTCTTTTTATTAGCATTAAATCCGACTGTGAGTAGAGCCGCTGGCAAGCCAATGTACAAAATGGTAGGTCTGCTATAGCTGCTGACTCAGTCACCCGTTTCCTCAGTCAATTATGCACATAATGTAGGTAATGAGATTTCCAATGACATGGGTGAAACATTAACCCTCTGGGCTTGCCTGTTGTTGCAATCACAGCTTCATAACTCTCACTTATACTGCAGTGTAGTGTTACCTTCATTATTTAACACAGGTCCTCACAGAGATACGCTAATGAACACACACACACACTCACACACACTAACTGATTGCTGTATTTCATCATGCCATATTCCTCTCTCAAAATTCAGGATTTCTTATGTACTATGCATATTACAGTATATGATGTACTTCATAATACGGCATTATTTTAAATGTGACCCATTATGATAATTAAATTCAACAAGTAGATGAGTTTGTTTTTTATCAGGAATTTACAGTTACCATTACATCATTTGCTTACCAATGGATCCACTGCAGTCAATGGTTGCTGTCAGAATTAGACAAAACAGCTGATAAAAGCATCACAATAATTCACAAGTAATCAACCCAGCTATTTCTTGTTAATGGAATGGATTTGTGTGGATTACTTGTGGATTATGCTATTTGGACTATTTTGGCTGCAACTGGTGAGCAAGTGATGTAATGGTGTCAATTTCTCTAAATATGCTCCTCATCAACTCATTTAAATTTTAAGCAAATATTTAATTTTTGGGTGTACTCTTCCTTTAATGGCCACTTTACATTACCATAAGTGAAATACACTTGTGCCTTTTAAAAGGCCATTTCCACTACACTGTTTTACAGCTCAGTGCATAAGACATTACCGGTAAAAAAAGAAAATGGATAAGAAGAAAAAGAGCCACTTAAAATAAAATTTAATGAGAAAAACACATTTTCAGCCTGGGATACTTTTATTGCGCTCTCTGAGTTCATGACAGTCTTAAAGCTGCTTTACGTGATTTCAGAAACCTTCCTGACACCACTTAAAATTAGAGATGCAGAATCATTTTGGATGGCGTCTTGGATGAGTCCATTTATATATATGCGCTCATGAATATTATAACAGAACTAGGCATTCCTGTAGCTCCGTGTGCTCCTGTTTCAGCTTTATCCTGATGTTTTTTGGTTCCATCACCTGGAAAAGACACACCAAAGCTCTTTTGTAATCAATCAGCGTTGGACAAATGAAATGGATGCCTTCACTTAGACCATAATCACTGTGACATGCCAACAGTTACTGATAAATGTTTCTGGTTCAAATCCGACAGTCTTATGGCTTGAAGTGCTACCAGGAAGCCAAGTCCTTTGTCTCTGCTGGATCAATAGCATGAAAAATTGTCTGATGTTTTTCTCAGGCTGGAGTTTCAGCATGGGCTCAGCTTATCAGTTCCACAGCTGGAGGGTGTTTGTGGTGGTGTGCGCTCTCCCCTGCGTCTGTGCCGTGGTGGCCTTAACGTTCATGCCGGAGAGCCCCAGGTTCTACTTGGAGGTAAGGAGTGTCTGGACAGATACAAAGTGTATAATAGCTTTGGTTGAGTTTGAAATAAGAGTATTTTACAAATAGAAAATCCATCTCAGATATTCGTGGATGCTTTATTGTTAACTGCATGTTTCCTAAAACATCAGTTTATGACATCTTAAGGGAACACGACTCTCTTTGAAGCTAATGACGCGTGCTTGTCGTGACTCCCTACGCCCCTCTTTTAGGCCTGCCGTAGCAATAGAGGTGGGCGGCTGTCATCTAGCGCTGCGGTTTCCACTTAATCCAGTTAATCTCTCAGGGATTTTTCTATCCTTTCAGGTGGGGAAGCACGACGAGGCCTGGATGATCCTCAAGCAGATTCATGACACAAACATGCGAGCGCGTGGACAGCCCGAGAAAGTCTTCACTGTGAGTCGATTCCCTCGCTGCGCTAACTTTAAGCTGCTTAGAGCACCAACCATGCTTTAAAGTTGCATAAAGTCATACATGATTGTGTCATCCTGCTCTGTATGTGGGCTTCACGGATGTTTCTGCTGTCATTTACTGAGCTGCTTGGTGAGCAGCCTAGTGATGAAGATCAAGCTGTCAACCAAATTGGAAACACTTACGAGATATTCTCTCTCTACTGAATATACTGAACATGTCAGATTTAAAAAATACACACATTTCATTGCATTACATAACAAAAACAAAAATATACTACCCATACAAAGTGAACCAAATCCAAAATCTTTATTTAATACCTTTCACCAATTTACACTTGAGTCTAAGTAATAAATCAGGATGGGGAACTAAGGCTTTCAGTGTAAACCTAACTGTAGTAACTGTAAGTTTCTTCTTGTAGGTGAACAGAATTAAGATCCCAAAGCAGATTGATGAGTTTGTTGAAATGCAGACCGAATCTGGCAACCTTTTCTCAAGAGTGATCTTCAGAGTGAAGACTGAGCTTCATGGAGTGAGTTTCATGATGCGTAACCGTTCAGAAATTATATCTTCCATGTAATCATTAGCATAAATTACAGAAAATATGTGATTTTTTTTTATATGATTCAAATAAAATTGATTAAAACTCCCTTTTCTGTCCTTCCAGATTTGGCTGAACTTCTTGAAGTGTTTTAATTACCCAGTGAAAGACAGTACAGTCAAACTTGCTATTGTGTGGTTTACACTGTCATTTGGGTAAGATCTTGATCTCTATCTCTACCTTCCTTCTTTCTGTCTTTCATATCATTAAAGAGCTCAATACTTCTACAGGTATTATGGTTTATCCGTGTGGTTCCCTGACGTCATCAAACATCTTCAGGCTGATGAATACGCCTCCAAAGTACAAAGGCATAACAATGAGCGCATTGAAGACTTCACCTTTAATTTCACCCTTGAGAACCAGATACACACCAATAGCTTATTTATCAATGACAGGTGACTTAATGAAACTGTAACAGTAATCTTCTTCTTATTATACTAATTCTTATTCTGTGTGTGCATATTATCACATAAATCCTTTTCTTTATTCGTTCCTCAGGTTCATAGGTATAAAAATCAAATCTGTCACTTTCATCAATTCCACCTTTCAGAGCTGCTTTTTCGAGGATGTGAAATCAGTGGGATCTTTCTTTCGAAACTGCACATTTATAGAGGCTGTCTTCTACAACACTGGTAAAATGATTGTTTATATCAATTGACTATTTAACTCAAAACAGACCACTTTTTCAACATTTTGTTACTTTGCTGCATGTCTGTGCTTATACTTAACCATTCCCTTCTGCTGTGTTTAAATCTTGTTCATTTATTCACTGGACAGATATTGACGACTCCAAACTTATAAACACAGATGTGGTAAATAGCACATTTTACCACAACAAGACAGGCTGTCAAATGACGTTTGAAGATGATTATAGTGCATACTGGGTCTACTTCGTCAATTTCTTGGGAACACTGGCTGTTCTGCCTGGAAACATTGTATCTGCGCTCCTCATGGACAAAATTGGCCGCTTGTCTATGTTAGGTGAGACAGATATTTGATTTTTATGCAGGTTGTACCACTTTGCAGATAGATTTGAGATGAATACTTGTTGTTATCTGTGAAAGAATAGCTTGACGTAAATATTCTGTGTTTTGTCAGGGTTTTCCATGATTCTGTCTGGTATCAGCTGCTTCTTCCTGTGGTTTGGCACCAGTGAGTCGATGATGATTGGGATGCTGTGCTTGTACAATGGGCTGAGTATCTCCGCCTGGAACTCCCTGGATGTTGTGACGGTAGAGCTGTACCCTACGGACAGAAGGTGGGTTTGTACTCATACATAACAAAATATGCTCTCAGACATGCAACAAAGCTGTTTAACGATCCCTAACCCCATTAAATATCAATGTAACACTAACTTTTTACCTTAATTCTCTACCATCCGCCCTCCTTCCACTTCTCAATTTCAGAGGAACTGGATTTGGCTTCTGTAATGCCTTGTGCAAGCTGGCCGCTGTGATGGGAAATCTAATTTTTGGATCTTTAGTGGGCATCACCAAAGCCATCCCCATTCTTCTAGCCTCTTCAGTGCTTGTAGGTGGAGGTCTGGTGGGACTGAGACTGCCTGACACCAGGTCAAATGTCCTCATGTAACCTTTGTGTCGGAGGTCTGGAGAAGCTTGACTTAACCCTCATTCCTCATTGTTGTACACTGTGTAATTTTATTGTGTTCATAACAAGATACTTCTCAATTAGGCATCATCACATCTTGACAATCTTTAGACAATTTTTTTTGCAATAATAAAACGTCTGCACCTTCATACTGTACAGTTCATTTTACCAATGTTTCCTTGTGGCGTTGCAGAGGTTTATAATGGCCCAGGAATGAACGTGAGCGTAAATATTAATGTCTCCTTATTAAGACTTGTGCAAAACAACCTGTTAATGAGCAACCCAAACCTGCTGCAAGTATGCAGAGAGGATAATCAGACACGCCGAAAGCTCAGCACAGCTGCATCACAGCTGGCTGACTGAATCCTGAGAATTACTAAAGAGATGAGAGACTACTGCTGGAGTACTACTGGTAAACAACTCTTTATTCAGTTATTAGTTTCAGGATTTGACTATACATAGAGCAAACATCATCCACACTTTTAAATTTTTCCACACTTTCTTTTTTTTTTTGGCATATGTACTCCAATCTCTGATGAAAAAGTATATGTATCTCAAAGTACATGTATAAAGTTCTTGCGGCCAAAAAAAAAAAATCCTATTTTAGGCTCTGCAGTATATTTTGTTCGTAAGCTTTTTATTGCAAGCCTGTTTATTTCTTATAAACAGTTGTGTGTTATCAAACTTGTTTTTCCACTTTGTCAAACAGCGAATGGCCTTTTGATACTGTGCCTCTCCTACATAAGATCATCATCATGTATGAATTATTGTGGATTTGAGAATTGAGGTGGCTGCTGTATTTGATATCATAGAGTGTTTATCTGCCAGGGTCGATCATGCAAACCGTCTTACAATCTGACAGAAAGGACTGATGACAATCAGACCGGTCATGTCCCAGAAAAGCTTCTTTTATGTACAGTGTCAAAGACTCATCTTGTTGACACGACAGGTTTGTTGGTGCTGAGGGAATTTAGAGGGCCCGCCTCAACATATGGGGTCTACAATCTGTGGAGAGGGCAAGAGAGATGTGTTTGATAACCATATGACACCTAATTCATTTCAGAGTATCAGTTCCAAGCCAAGTGAAGAGAATTCTGTTTTGGTTGCTTGTACGAAAGGACTTAGATAAATATAGATTTACATACTGTACACTACCATTTAAAGGTTTGGGGTTAAACTTTTAATTTAATAAATTACAGGTAATACGGATTTATTAAATTAAGTAAAGACACAATGTTAAAAAAATTTATCTCAATTATGTGCTGTCCTTCTGAACTTACTATTCATAAAAAGATCATGAAAAAAAGCGGTACAACTATTTTTAACATTGATATAAATAAGAAATAATTCTGGACCACTAAATCGCCATATAAGAATAATTACATTACATTAAAAATTCTGCTTTCATAACACATAATATGTCTATTTTGATGGATTAGCTTTTACAATCAGTGCCAAATTCAGTTCTCTGAACAACATAAATCAATAGCGTTACTATTATCTAGCTTTTGCTATGTTTTGAGAGGTCTACAGTAAGAGATCTTAGTTAAAAAGATTAGAACCTTATATAGGATTGATGTTTTTTATTTGATTTGGCTTCCAAATAACCAAAGTGGCTTAAAGCTGTCTCACTCTCAGCAAAGCTATGCAGTTATTTATAAATGAGATTATAAATGATCAGCGCTGTACTGTCCTTGATCTAAGCCTGTCTTCATCTGAAAACCTCCTTTGTTTATTTATGCATATGGTTTAGTGTTAACATGCTGTCTGAAATGATGTGTGTGCTTGTGAACAGTACAAACTGTGTGTGTATATATCTGTGTATGGGTAAATGTGTGCTTATCCATGTATATTTTGTACATAGGGGTTACAGTAATCGATTCACATGCTGAATACTGTGCGTAAACATTTTTGGGGACATTATCGCTGAAACTGTTTACTGTTCATCTGTCATTGCAGCACTGTTCCTAAGAGCCAGTCGTCCTGAGACATCACTGAACAAAACTGCATGTATTAAACTTGTCGGGTCTGTGTGCTCAGCTCTCCAGAGAATGTCGCACTGTTGTGTGTTTTATGGCAGAAAAATACAGAAGAATAAAGCTGTCATATTTTGTGAAGGTAATAAAGATGTGCTGAAAAGTGTCTGGACCTGTTAATATGAAACAGTGCTTATTACAAGAAAACATGCATAGACTGCACTGGACTAATTTGTGAGTAAAACTACAAGGTTAAATTGACTGCAAATGTATGTCAACACAGACAATATCACACATTTTAAGGATTGCCACATTTTAATTTGACATAACTGACCTAAAACGAGTTTTATTTGATGAGGCTGATATTAGAGGTGGAAGAAATGCCCATGTTTATTATGTCCATATTTAAAGGTGCAGTAAATAATAGCTAGCGGTTGAAATGGGTACTGCGAAACCAAAGGCATTCCGCACCGGAAGGCACGTTTTTTAGAGAAACAGCTATGCAAGCATAACATGATTTCTTGACAGCAATAAGCTGTGTCTTCCGACAACTGGATGTTGGCAGGATCGTACAGCTTAAAGGTGCACTATGTAATTACGCTAGCAGTTGAAATGGTTACTGCAATTACAGCAAATATTCAAACAGTTGGATATTATTGGAGGGAACAGGCCTCCAACGTCTGGCTGCAGACATGCACTCACAGCCGCGCATGCGCACTCAAACACATGCACTCTCAGCCATACGCATATAAATACATATGTATTTTTATATATCAGCTCTTTGCAGCGGGTCGAAGGCGGAATTACGTCAAGGTGAAAAAATCATTAAAATTACTGCTCAAATAAGCTAAATATATACAACAACAATGTCCGATGACTTTACATATGTACATCAGTAAAAGGTCCGCATATTGGTAAAATGTTACTAATTTTATACTTTATAATTTTTTTTCCTTAAACACATTCTAAAATATTTTGCTTAATTGTATGCTACTTAAATTTATTGTAGAATGATAAATACAAATACATTAATTATTAAACTATTGCTCAGAAAATGCACATCCATGTTTTTCATGACAGCTTAAGTTGAATGCAAGGTACATAGCCTAGCCTGGAATAACCCTAACTCTAACTCTATTAAGTAATAGGCTACTTCTATGTCTTAAAAAACAGAATAGTTATGAGCTGCTTGTTGAGGGGCCTTGTTATCACACTACCTAGAGAACAGCATATCTTAACAGAGTGCTTTAACACAGACTACACTAGATATCACACATAAAGATCACTGAGAAATGTAACATTACTTGCAAAGACGTTTTGTCAACAATGAGAGTAAATTTCCCCGACTTTAACCCTATATCATTTTTTTCTTTTCTTTTTTTTTGTAAACGTAGTACAACACTGACATCTACAGGGGGTCTGTTGCCTGCACCTAATTCGTGACGCTTTTATTCTTGGAAACGCGTATAAACTAGAGTAGTAAAATAGGCCTACAGGATCTATGAAATATGATTCCAGTCAAATACATTGTATTGGGCCAGATGGATAAAGTAGGCTATAGGAAATGGTGAAACGTTAAATTCATGAATTTACATTTTGTTAAAATAAATGTTATCTTTATTTAAATTAATTTTAATTACTTGCTTTTTTCCTGACCACTGCGCTTATAAAGGGATTGCTCCTTTAATTGATTAAGCATCAATTTACGTTTTATTTAGTATTTCAGAAATCACACTTTAAAATGTCTACATTGCATTGAAATAAATATACCTGTGCAAAAAGGCTAAAGGCTAAAAACTATTTTTTTATAAGTACGTTTTTTTCAACTTTTTTGTAATTAGGCTTGGCTAATTTTATTATTAGCAATGTGATTTTCAGTCAGTCAGAAGTTCACACAGGTGTTAGAATAACAACAGGTTTTCCTATTGTTTTATCTATTGTCCAGTAGTTCAAAACCTATCAGTTATTTAGGCTATTTATTTATCATTTGTTTGTGTTGCTTAGGCTAATAAAATGTAATTCAAAGCCTAACACACTTTAAAAAAAAACGTTAAAGCCACAAGTCAAGATTATTTTCTAATAACAGAATCGCCCTGACTACGTTAGTTTACACAACAAAGCGACAATATGTTTTAATGGTCAGATCAGGTAAAAATACATCAACTGCACAGTGTCAGTGTGCCGCGGGTGAGGTCAGGGTGGCGTCACGCGCCAGCAGGTGGAGCCGCGTCATTCAGTCAGTGTCAGCGGAGCTTCAGCGCGAGCTCACAGCGGCTTTCATCAGGTTGACAGGCAAAGCAAGAGCCGTAGTAACCGAAAGCGCTTCAATGCAAATGGGCTCGCCGTTTAACTGGGAACCAAGGCTATGACAACAGGAGCAAAATTGGTTTATCTCGCTTGAGAAAGAAGTCTGAAGCAAGTGTAAGAAAGTCCGAGTGCAGTTTATGGTGGAGGCTCAGTAGAGTTTCAGAGGAAGCAGGATGTACCACGAAGACGGCGCAAACTCTCTCAGACCTCGATATGGATGTAAGTAGAGCCACTACACCTCATGTCAGTTAAGAGACTACTCTTGAAACATGAAACTAAATAAGTGTTGATTGAATTTGAATGCACTGTAGTGCCTCAGACAGTTGATCAGCAAGAGTAGCTGTAACATCTATGATGAGTTGAGTAAGTAAGGTGGTTAGTTTGGTGTGCACATGTAGGCTACGTGCATAATATTGAGGAAATGTGATACACATGTAATATTATATATATTTATGCAATATTTGTAAGCACACTGATGCCGACCTGGTGATTTAAAATAAGTTCGGTATGAGCTCATGTATTAAAATTGTAAATAATATTTTTGACTTTGATAAAGCCAGTTAACTTTTAGGTTACCTGCACAAGCATTTATAAAATAACGTTACATGACATATGTGTCTGAAACTAATATCCCTGCTTTATCAGCCTATCACTAGTTTTATTTACCATTATTATAAAAACATTCAAGGTGTTATAGAGCCATTTAAGGCCATTTATTTCAAGATTTATGACTGAACCATTTCAATGTCTTCTGGGTAGTACAAATTTGCTATTTTAACTCTTTTGTCTATTCAGAGCTAGATCCCTGAACTTTCTCTGCCATGTCCTTATTTTATGTTGCACCAGAAAGATATTTGTGTATTCTTGGTATTAGATCTCATGCTGTGGCCTGAGCAAAGAGAAGCACCATGAGAGTTTTCTCCAGTTAAACATTACCTCTGCCCTTTGTAAAATCACCTGACAGCCTGTACAGTCCAGATATTTGAGGAATTCTGTTAAAGCAGTTTATCTGTGTGGGTTTTATTAAACACACATTGCACCATGCTGGTAGACACAGTGTTTTACTATCTATATCTAGAATGATGAAGAATGTTTAATATACTGTTTGCATAGCAGCAGACATTTGATTCTGGCATAAACAGCTAGTTGGGTAACTCCATCATATCCAATCAAGACTGAGAGATGAACTAGCGAAGTAACTTTTTGTCAGCTCATTATATGTAGTTTACTTTACTCTCTGTCAACACTGGCACCGAGATCACATTCCAGCTAAACTGCTGACTAGGCCAGTGGTTTTATGCTGCTGATTTATTTAGGTTGTTTACTTGAGCCTTTTTGTTATTGATTGCTTTTTATATTTACAAAAAGATGGGCTTTGGAACTGGGACCACATATCTGATGTGGAAGTTAATTCCAAATGCTAATACGACTATAGCCTGTGTCTTACTCTGTTTGCTTGAAGGTACCCCCCCAAAAAAAGTTGGACCAAAGTCTGCATCACACCAGACTTCTAACACATTTATTTAAAAAGAAATAAACTTGAAAGCAAGCATACAGGGAATTACACCATAACATGCAAGGAGGACTAAAATGCTGCATCTTCTTGTCATATGAGGTAGCTGTGGGGTCATACTGATATGAGAGATTGGATGGCCACAGTTTACTGACAGACATTCTCTTCACAACCACTATAAGTGTGGTGCGGTTGCTGACACAGTTTACATTGATGTTCAAGTCTCTTATGCTCATCAAGGCTGCATTTATTTGATAAAAATACAATAAAAACAGTAATATTGTTTTGATATAAAATAACATTTTTAAAAAAAGATTTTTAAACATAATTTATTCTTTAAGCCAAATCTGAATTTTCAAAAATCAAGAAACATTTCTTAATATCAGTGTAAAAGTCTTTACTGTGGCATTTGATCAATTCAATGCATCCCTGCTGAATAAAGGAACCCAGTCTTATGTAAATGTGCATCTGTTACTAATGTTGCCACATCAGATCTTAGTCAACAGGCTAAATCTACCTATTGATGTTTCCTCAAATGGCTGTTGCACTGCAGGGTCCTGATGAGTCTTTAATAGTTTTTAATATTTTTAATGCAGAGCCACTTTAATGAGAACCCACTTTTGTTGCCATGTTTTGAAAATATTGAGTTTATTGTCTGTGGGACAGATTGAGGTGATGCGGCTGACCTACGTAATGAATCCCCACAGAGGTTAACTGGCAAGCCTGAGCCTGTGCGTTAGGGTGAGAAATTTGCAGTGCTGTTTGCCATTACAGAATTGAATCTCATTTAGTGGAACAAAGGCCAGCATGGGATTGTGTGTCAGCAAGCTTAATTATTACTAGATGAGTGAGGATTGTGAAAACACTTGGTAGTTGGACACAGTCTTGTGCTCTGTCTGATTTTATCACATGTAAAAATGTACTTCTCATTTCATGTTTTTTAGTTAGTTTTTTTTAAACTGCGCTGGTTTTTGTTGTCAAGCCGCTGCCTTGTTCTTGTGAAAGTGGATGTGACCTACTTTAACAAGACTCATAATAAGTGTCATATTTTACTATTTTATTGATGTTTCATCTGGGCTCCAACAGGCTTTTGTGATGCGCTGTATATTTCAGTCAAGGGATAGGCAATTGTGTAATAAAATAACTTATTAAACCAAGTGACGTGAGTGCTGCTACATCTGCAAGTAGACTGTTCTCAGAATCAATCATGAGCTCTGTGGTAAACACTACAGATTGTGAATGTGAGCGCTGCTTTCATAGATGGTGTTTTGATGGTGAGATGTGGTTGGCAGTTGATCTGTAGCGTGTCGTATTGACGTGTTAAGTCACGGCATGTTGATCATCTTGTACAATATCCGCTTTGAATATTTCTTGTAATTAATTTAAAATAGGTTACACATTCAAAATCCGGTCCTGGTTTTACCTTGGACCGAAGATGATTGTGTTGGTTGCGTCATGTGATTGGTGAGTGTGTTTACTGTAAGTGGCAACAGCAGCTCTATGCTATTAAAATAAATGATTAAATAATAAGATATGTCTAACAAATGAATGATGCCCTTATAACATTGAGCTTCTGTAACATTTAAAAATGTTAAGATGTTTCAGCATTATATAAATTACATTTATTATGCACATGAAGAAATGTTTTTTTAATGCAAAACACTTTACAAGTATACTCTTTTTATTTGAAAACAGTAAAGATCCTGTCATTTACTACCCTCTCCCTCCTTTATTTCTTAAAATTAACCTAATTAAAATTAACTTAGTATCCCTTAGTCTATACATTATAAACTATATAACCAAAAAAAGTACAATTATAAAACATTGTCTGTTTCCTTATTAATTTCCTGTAAAAAGTGTTGGGTTGCTAGCAATCCGAGGTATAATTAACAATAATGAAATATCTGATGGTTCAATTTACATTCATTCCTCTGCACTACATTGATGTTTCGCTCATAACTAACGCAGACCAAAAAAAACAAAAGAATATCATCAGCAAAAATTGCACTGAGTTGGCTTTACTGCAGAGCAAGTACTGTATGGAATGAAAAATAAGTGTCACTGTCATTTGGTGCTGAATGTGGTGAAGCTGTCAAAGATCAAAATATAGATTTTCAAGTAATTGAAAATGTCAGTAATGGGAATATGTTTGAGATGGCGAATATGAGCCAGATGCTGAATGTACTGTGGAAGTGCACTCTGACAATGACAGTGATGCTAAACTTTTCAAAAGGTAATGAAATAAGTATTTATTAACAGTTACAAAGGAATATCAGGAGAGTTATGCTTTTGCAGCAGTTAGAAATCCATCTGTAATGGATATATAGGTCCAGGTCGCTGGAGACCCTAAATGCCCAAAATCTTTTTGAGAAATGGAGAGTTAATGGCATGTCATCAGTTGTTTCTTTGACCCAATTACATCAAATGACTGATCAAGATCTTCTTGTGAGCAGTGAGGTGATTCCAGCTCTACTTAACCAGAAATAGCGGTTGTGGTCTCGTGAAGATGTGGCAGAGAAGTAATGTAGCAGCAATCACATAAAGGTCATCCACAAACTAATGTAACATGACGTAACAGTGTTGTCTACTGATGATTGTACAGTACCGCTGACGTCGATGAAAGAGATGCTGATTATATACTGTATATTGTGTAAAATTGCTCAAGCATACACGCACGTTCAGTGTTTTATCTGATTGATCTTAGAAGTGTGCTGTGTTTCACATTCACTTCATTTCTTCTTCTTAAATGGCACTTTTTCCAGTTCATACTCTTGAAAAGCGATTTCAGTGTGACTTTAAATCAACAGCAGTCTGAAACACATAGAGTCTTAGTAAAATATAGGTAGAAGAATGGAACTTGGCTATACGCTGTCGTATTCATTCATTACTTGGTTGTAACTGGAGAGTCTAGTGGTAGTTGTGTTGGCTATGCTACAGTAAGCTGATTAATCAGAAAAGGAAAGCGTCACGCTCAGCGTTCTGATGTGTTATACCAACATTATGGAAAAATCAGCTCTGTTCTTGATATCGGGTGTTGGATTCTCCAACTGTTATTTTCCTTTGTTTATCCTACAGCCATTGTGGACGATGAGAGGCTGTCGGCAGAAGAAATGGATGAGAGGAGGAGGAAGAATATTGCTTATGAATACCTTTGTCACCTAGAGGAAGCCAAACGGTGAGTCAAAATATATATATTTCACCCAAATGCTGAGGGACCCTTTCATTAACAAGGTTGAAGACCCCTTATGAATAATTCAGAGGTGATCCTGCCTAGCATGTGGCTGTGCTCACAGTGTGATAACTTATCAGTATAATGTGATAATGTAGTCTATTTGTGATCAGTCAATATTGTTTTTGCCAGGGTGGCAAACTAAATAAGCGTAGAAACCTTACACAGGAAGGTGAAAATGCATATATTTTGTTGGCCCACAGAAGGGCTGGGCAATATATCACACAATATATTTATGTGCATCTCGTCAGTAAATCTCCATCACTTGTTTTCAAATGGAGCGGCAGTTAATACACAGAGCCATTGATAACTGACAAGCTAAGCAATATTGTGTTCAGTATCGCAAGTGAATCACCCGCAAAACCGAACGCGATATTGTGGAGCTTCTCACTGATCTACGGCTCTGTGTATTAACTGCTGCTCCATTTGAAAACACTAATCAAAGAACCAGCTTTACTGATTAGATGCACACGAACATGTCGTTTATGAAATAAGATGTGATTCACCTCATAGTAACAATTCTCCTGTCAGATCGTCCTTACTTAAAGTGAGCTAACAGGTTGGCCTGTTAAAAAAAATATTTCGCTCACCTCGCAAGGTAGCTCATTTTCTCATGAGTGGGCGGTTTACACCTTTCGCCATTTCTAGCCACTGGGGGACTGAAGGCAGGCTAGGGGAACTCATATTAATGTTAAAAAAACCTCATTTCAGAAATCATGAAATAAATCAGAATGAAAGAATTCAAATAACTTTTGTAACATTATAAATGCCTTTACTGTCACTTTTGTAAAATTTAATGCATCTTTCCTGAATAAAAATATTACTGTATTAAAAAAAAAAAACTTATTGACGCCAAACATTTGAACAGTAGTGTATATTCTGATTATAAACCAAGCATATTGTGTACATGGCTAGAACATTTTTGCAGTTGTGAGGGCTGGGTCTCATTTTGCTGTTAAGCATAGACCAGTTAGAAGCATCAGCAGTCATTTGTATCACTGGGAACTCGACCCACATCTGATGAAAGCATGGAAGAATGTGAGGGAGTATTGAAGTGTGCATTGTTCTGAGATGAGGACATTTTTTTCACTTCTCAACACAATAGTTCGAAATTCTGTGCAGTCCATCTAATGACACAATGATAAAGTTGTAAAATCAGAGTGAAGTGTGCAAGTTAATGAATTAATGAATCAGTTATTACACATCCTGACCCTCCTGGCAGCATAGTCACGACTTTGCTGCAAATCCTCTGTTCTGGGAATCCTGTCGTGTTGGATCAGGATTATGAGGCCAGTCACTAATCTTTTTGTTAGCGAGGGAGTAACTTGTCATCTTCGTGTTTGACTCAGACCTCAGGAGTCACAGGTAGAGGTGCACAGGTCACACTAAATAGCTGAAGCTTACTGAGCAGGATTTTAACAATCAAAACAAGTCTTTACAAGCAGTTTAGGTTTTAAAATCAATAGTAAATATAATTTCTTTATTTTTTATGACCAAAACATGATGTCTTATTATTTTCTACTTGGCATTGATATTAAAATGAAATCGGAAGCTTCATGTAACGAACACATAAAAATAGAGAATACTAATAACATTTCACAGTAGTGCTGCTTTTTTATTACTGTATTTTTTATACAAATTTGCAGCTGACAAACATACAGTACCCCAACCCCCCCTCACCCCCTTCCAGCACTGTGAAGGAAACTTTGTACCTGCCGACTTAAGCAAACAGAACTTGTTATTTTAGATAGGGGGACCTAGTTGTGAAACCTTTCCATTTCTAATTTTGTGTTGCCGTAAAGCTCATTAGTCACAAGAGCAGTGTGTGAGCAACATGTCTGATACGTCCAAGGATATTTTGGTTAAGATGTTAATTAGACTTTATTGTCGACTTTTTCATCGCTTCTGTTTCTCTTTTCCTGGGACGAGATAAGAGACGTTTTTTAGAGTTTACTTTAGTGTTTCAATAACATTTTTTCATTGTAATCTTTCCAGGCAGTACTGTTGCTACTTGTCTGCTTTGTCTGCCAAGTATGGAAAAAGATAAATCACATGTCTTTATATTAAATACAAGCTCTTCAAATCAAGTTTTTAAAATAGCTATATTTTCTTGTGATATTAGTTTGGTCTATTTTCTCTCGCTTATTCTTCCAGCTCCCCTGTCACCCCCTCAGTAGGCAGCACACAGACCTTGTTAACAACAAGTAATGGTTTTCTATTCAGTAGCATGTCAGACACGTACAGTCAGATAAATAGGTGAAAAGTCATAAAATATGACGTTGACCTCTGTGCCTCAGTCCTATTCATGTGACAGTAAACTGCCAGAACCAATAGATATTTTTGGCCCATTGCTTTGTTCCTTCCCCAGCTGAAGCAATAATTTCCCACAGTGTGTTCCCTCGGTGCAGTTCTGCTGTCAGGACATTCACCTCAGTACCAGTAATGCTGTTTTTTTCTTTTAACATTATGTAAAACTTATTAGTTAAAGCTATTTATTATGAGTCATGGTCAATCTGGAGGAAAGTTTTGAATGTTTCTTTCAGTTTAAACCCCTGCAGCCTAACAATCACAGGAAAGCGCTGCTTGAGGGCTGTAAACAGTCCAATCTCTCATAGACAGTGTAACAGACGGCTGCATTGTTGGCAGAGAGCAGTGGGGACAGGGAGAGGTGTGCATAGTCTTCTTCTGATCGGATCTACCACCCTTTATTTTTTCCCTTTAAAGTAATGGTTTACACAAAAATGTAATAATTTACTCGCATTCATGTCATTCCAAATCTGTCTGAGTTTCTTTCTTCTGTGGGAGACTAAAGAAGGTATTTTACTGAATGCTGGTAACTAAACAGCTTCAGTTCCCATATGGTCAAAATTATAATGGTAATCAATATGAAACAGTTTGGTTACCAGTGTTTTTCCTTAATATATGCCAAGTTCTGTCATGAAACTCTAGATGGCACAGGCTAATGGGTCCGTAAAGGTGCTCTATGCGATGTTGCAGGAAAAATTGGGAAAATTTTTGGGAACATTGGGAAAAAACCCGGTCTTGAACAAACAACAAAAACAAACTTTGGCCAACCAATCGGCAAGAAGAGGTGGGGTTTAATGCGCGCAACATATGTAATTAAGAAATCAATGTTTGCATTTAAGGGCAGAAATGTTGTAACCTACCTCTTTATTTTTATACAACAAACATGCTGAGTCACCTCTTGAAGAACTGAAGCAAAACCATTTGAGAACCACCTCACTATAGTGTAGTAGATGTTTTACTATTACCAAAATGACCGGAGGGGCTTGAAAATGGCTAGAAATTGATTTGTATTTTCCCGTCAGCTGCCTTTTTCGTCACAGCTCAATAATGACTGCATTAATCATGGGTGACATATTGAGAAAAAATATTATTATTATTTTTGCATTAACATTCATCAGTGCTTTTCATATGAAATTCAAGACCTCTGGAAAATATAAACATTATTTATTGCACTTTTTATTTATTTTTTTTGCTTTAATAGGCACGTTTAATAATGGCCAATGCTCAGTTTTAGCCTCTTTTACTGCAATAAAAGGCCATTATTTATTGTTTGACCTAATATACTGTAGTTGGTTTTCCTGTTGTTCTCCTGACATACATTAAACCTTCATACTAAAACTATGTCACATTGTTGGTCAGATATCAATGATATGATCTCATGTACTAGTGTGATGTAATGTAGAGGCATTCTAGCAGTCGTGCTGTGTTGAAACAGAGCAGGTTTTGTGGGAGGCTGGGGAATTGCTGACACATGTCTGGGCAGAATGTTTTCTTAGCCATTGTCATTTCATCTATGTTGTCTTTAATTAAATCAACCTAAAGAGCTGGATGGGCATGCAAGGAATGTGATTTTATGGTCCATTAGAGAAACGCATTAGATATCAAAGAGGGGTTCTTTGATCAGAATCATGGTGTAACCCTCTAAGGTATAATTGATTGTGCTTTACCTTAAAATGAATTGAGTGTGCCAGTGACCTCACACATGACCTCTGAATTGATCAACTCTAAACTCTGATTTCATTTCTGTAGGAATGAAGTGACTTAACAAATGATTAACCAAAAGTTTGCGAACAGCAGCGTAATATTGATGTTTCACTTAACTCCACATAGTTTAGCTTTCTTCTGTGTTTAGCGTGATGTTTCAGATCTAACACTGATTATAGACCCTTTTGCTTAAGCATAGATAAGCCATGAATCTGCAAAACAGAGGAATTACGGATATTTAATCAAGGAAGACTTGGCTGTCAGTTGGTTGGACAGCCCTGAAGGGCCCAACGCCAGCATTCTTCACTGGCAAGAGAAGAGATATGCCAGTGTAGGTGCCATGACAATATGGCTTTCTCTGAAAATGTCAAAGGTCACTTTTGTCAGCTGGTCACTAACAACCAGTTTGGAATGTTGTTTGTTGTCCTGGATGATCCAGGTGAATTTCAATGATTCAGTGATCTGGAAAACTGAGTGGTTAAGTGACTGCATGTTTATCGAGACGGTAGGCTAATGAACCAGTTCATAATAATTTAATAAAATAAGAGTCATAATGTCAGGTTATAATTAATTTAACTATTATTGCACATTTAAACATAGTGAATTGTTTTCTAAAATTATTTATTTTTATTATTTATAAGGCTTTGCTCTCTCATTTTTGATCAAATGCAATAGTTTTTATAGTTTCATATTTAAAAGTCTCTTTAAAAAAACAACTTTTAGACCCCAAATTTTTAGTCTATATTGCATATTTATAACATAAAACATATCCTTGATATTAACTATTTAATTCAAAATAGCCAATATTTAACATTTGGCTTTGACCATTGACCTTTTTTTTTGGCTGTTATAGAAAGCATAATGGTTTGCAAAAAATAACGGGTTGTGGTCCTCTTGTTTTAACGTTTTTGAGGAACTGAGTTTTTTATTATTTGGGTGTGTTGTAGGAACTCATATCTGAAACAAATTTTAATAGTAAAGCATCGCAGTGTGTCAGAAAGACAACTAGTGATATATGATCTGGTATGCATCTTTTATAACCATCTTCCGATTCCAACATTTTTTTCTTTAGCAAGTTTGAAAATAGTATTTGCTCATGATTTATGATGCTGGGAAAGAAATGTTTTGATTCCCATAGGTTTGATGATGATGCTTCCTTCATGGTAAAAAGTGTTTATTAATTCATTGTGTGCCTTTATCTCTTCCTCTACTGTAACTCATTCAAAGGCTTAGCTTGTTACACACTTGTTTTCCAGAAGAAATCTGTTGAAATATATTCAATAATTAGCCTAATGCATGTAAAATTATGCTGCAAAACTTTATATTGAAGTGAAATACCTACCAGTTGTAACTTGCAACTTTTAGCATATGCTGTTAGTTTATTAATTTTAAATACGTCCTGCTTATGCGAGAAGCTAAAATGTGAACCTTTTGATTTCAGATGGATGGAGGCCTGTCTGGAGGAGCAGCTGCCTCCTACCACAGAACTGGAGCACGGCTTGAGGAATGGCGTCTATCTTGGCAAACTGGCTAAGTTCTTTGCTCCCCAGTTGGTGTCAGAAAAGAAGATTTATGACAGGGACCAATCTCGTTATAAGGTACTGATTTTCTGATGCTATTTATTGGTTTTTAGCTACTCTTTAGCTCAGCACAGAATTACTGTGCTACCTTACGTTCACACAGCCTTTTCTAAAAAGTACATTTGGAAAGTCACTGTAAGTAAATACAGGTGTCGATCCCAAACACAGACTGTGTGAACACAGCCAGTATGTCACAAAGCTTTGCCAGGATGTGCCTTTTCAAATGCAACACAGACATCCTCACATCCGGAAAGTCTCATTCCCATGGGAGGAGAAGGAGCAGGGCGGGAATTCCCTCAGACTGAATTGTGCCTGCTGATAGTGATGTTTATTTGCACATGTTATCTGCATTGTTGTAGTACCTGATTCACTAAAGCAATTATGCAAATCAGGTAAGGATGCATACACACTCAATCATTTTGTGGTGAACTCAATTTGCATGCCACTGCATGAAAAGGTGGCATGTTTGTGCATTTAGTAGCTGATTAAAAGGTTTTGCTATGAAATACGATTAGTAAATTGGCCCTAGAATAACTTTTTTGCTGTTCAAAAGTTTGGCATTGGTAAGATTTTTAATTTTTGTCTCTTAACATTCAGAAAGGCTGAATTTATTTAACCAAGAATACAGTAAAACAGTAATATTGTTAAGTATTTTTACAATTTAAAAGAACTATCTAATTTTTGTATATCCTGTGATAGCAAAGCTGAATTTACTCCAGTCTTCAGCTTCACACAATCCTCATTCTGTCATGAGGATATTCTGCTTTTCTGATCAATATATTTTAATATTTTAATTTAATATTAATAAAAAGCATTTATTTGAAAAAGGAAGTGTTTTGTAAAATTGTAAATGTCTTCCATGTTACTTTTGATCAATATAATGCATTCTAATTCAATCCCAATATTATTTTATTTAGATAGTACTCATTTCTTTTAAAAAAAAGGTGCTGATCACAAACTTTTGAACGGTAGTGTACCTGTCTGATGCATTTCATAGCTCATTTACTTCACATGTTTATGATGCATTTATTAGAAACAATAGTAAGGAACAGACTCTCAACACTTTCCAGTTTTATATGTAATTCTATTTTAATGGTTCAAGAAATGTGCATAAAACATATCACTTTTTCTTGTATTTATGTTGTTTTGTGCTTTCTCCAGAACTCAGGACTGCATTTCAGACACACAGATAATACTGTGCAGTGGCTCAGAGCCATGGAGTCTGTTGGTTTGCCCAAGGTGAGGCCCAAGTACACACTTTTAAAGAAACAGACCTACACTTACACATATCCTTGCCATCTTCCCTCTTTGAAGAGAGTTCATTTCATTAGATTAACATTCAAAAGAAGTTGGCTGAGTCAAACAAAACAAACCTGTACATGTTGTGTGCCCAGTTTGACAGTTTGGATGGGAGGGTGGATAGTTATTTAATTTGCCATAAGATCAATGCATAAAGGATTTTTTGAATATTTACTCATGGTACAAGTTAGCAATGGCCCTGTCAGTCACTGTGATTGAGTTTCTCTCCCTTTACTCAAATAGCTGTAGAAAAACAAAAGCTTTCTCCAAGTGTAGTGCAAAACTGCAAAGTGCAGTGCATTACACAAAGCCACAGAAGCAAATAAACATCATGTTTAGATAGAAGTATGTGCACACTGAAACACAACACCCATATGTGACCCTGGACTACAAAACCAGTCTTAAGTCGCTGGGGTATATTTGTAGCAATAGCCAAAAATACATTGTATGGGTCAAAATTATAGATTTTTTTAGAATAGTAAATAAAGATCATGTTCCATGAAAGTCAATTTCTTACCCAAAACATATTCAAACATCATTTTTGATAAGTAATATGCATTGATAAGATAACATTTGGACAACTTTAAAGGTGATTTAGCATTTTGATTTTTCTTTCAGATTACAGATTTTCATATAGATGTTTCTCTGTCAAATATTGCCCTATCCATCCAAATCATACTTCAATGGAAAGCTTATTTATTCAGCTTTCAGATCATGTATAAATCTTAATTTCGGAATATTAACACTTAAGACTTTGGTTTGTTTGTCCAGGGTCACATACTTTATGTGGTTGTCAAATATTTTGAAGAGCATTGTTATTATTAGGGAGTTGGACTGCCCTTTGCTGCTGCAAGGAAGGTTTGTCACTAGATGGATGTTCTATAATTTAGAACTGAGCATCCAGGTATTGATGTTGGGTGATGAGGTTCTTACCGAAGGTGTTAAGTGGGCTTCAGGTCTGGAGGCCTGTTCAGACTCAGTAAATCATTTCTATGAATATATACAAATTGATTTTCAAATAAAGTTGGCAGTTCTCAAGTATGTCATTGTCACTGTGTGCTATAGCAATGTCTATATTGGAGTAAAAGCGATAGTTCACCCAAATATTAACTCTCAGCAAGGACATAAATGACATTTTAAAATATAATCATGTAGTAGTAATATTTCACAGTATTACTTTTTAACTGTATTTACACATAACAATCCTAATGACTTCAAACTGTACAGTAATTGTAGTGTATTATTTATTAAAAATGAATAATACAATTATTCATTATTGAATTTTACAATTCCTCTTTCAGATATTCTATCCTGAGACCACTGATGTATATGATCGCAAGAATATGCCCAAGGTGATCTACTGCATTCACGCACTGAGGTACTATATACCTTTTTTGTTTCATATTTAAAACAAATTCACCGGCTGTGAACTAAGGTGTGCTTGCTTTATCAGGTTTCATAACTTGAATTTATAAATATGTCAGTTACTCTGTGGTCATGGTTTCACAAAGTTGTGACAGCAGGTTTGTAGAGCATCATTATGTATGATTGCTGCTTCCTCTTGGCAGCCATTGTCATGGCAATCTCACCACTGAGAAAAGCAGACGTTTTTTGGGGTAATAGTGTGACTAGGGGGTGCCTCGTGGTACATTTACCCATCAGGCCTGCTGCTTAACTTCCTGCCTGTCTTAGGTCATTTCCTGTCACTGTTTCCTGACAATTCCTGTCGCTGCGCTCCAATGACAAAACTCCTTTTCACACCTCCTCTGTTATGCAGATTGTCCTCAGATCATTGACTTCCTGAGAGCAGTAGCGTAAGACGTCAGTGCAGCCGTCCAGTTAATGTTTTATGTTTTTATTTGCTTCATAGATAATCTCCATTCAGTTTTTATGGCCTGCTCAGCTCTGAATTCCCTGAAGTATGAACTCTGAGGTGTGATGCTGCACTGTTATGATATCAGATTCCCGCCCTCCCTTGCAGGAAGTGTATACTCAGAGATTAGCAGAGGTTTCTGTTTCCTGTCGTAGTTTGCCACCAGTGGAAAACATACAATCTGAAAGCAGTGTCTCGTCTGTCCTACTGTAAATGTCTGCCAGAATAAAAGCTCATGAGAAAATATGATCAGAATTGATCAACGTTAACTAACAATAGTATGTTTTTTTTTTTAATTTATTTTAATAAAATAAAGCATTAAAGTGATCAAAATTGACAGTAAAGATTTTAGTAGTAGGTTATTACTATCTATTAGGTTGATACTAATTTACAACTATGTTACACTATTAATATATACTAATGCTTATTTATAAATACATATTGTTTATTCATAATATATTAACTCTTTTTAATTTCTATAGCTTGAAAATGTTATCATTTATAAAACTTTTGATTACTTGTATGTCTACTCAGCAACAATGCATTAATTTGACCAGAAGTCACAGTAAAGACAATTTTACAAACATTTTACAGAATTTGTATTTCAAACGAGTGCTGTTCTTTTGAACTTTCTACCCGTCAAAGAACCCAAGAAATGCATAATTATTATTTTTCATTAACATAAGTGTTTTTATCATTGATAATAATAAAAGAAAAAGGGTTTCTTGAGTAAATCAACACATTCGATCACTATAGGATTGTGTGACACTGAAGACTGCAGTAATGGCCTGCAGTTTTGCCATTACACAAATAAACTAAATAACTTTTGAACAGTAGTGTGCATTTAAGAATGAAACATCTATATTTAGTTTAAGAATATCACAGAGAATAGGTGGGGTTTTCTGAAAAACCACAACAGACAACACGTTAGTAACCACATAGCAACACCCTGACAACCACCCAAAATAACCCAATGTTGACAGTGAGTTTTGCATGGACAGCACTGCTTTTCTCTTTCTTTAGCGTTCACTCGTAGCTTAACATTTATGTTAAGTTATTTATAGGAAACTGTAGAATGATTAGAAAACGGTTCATGAATCATTTTGAAGTATAAAGCCAGGTAAGTCATTAATATCTTAATGTATGCAAATAGTAACATTTAGACATTAGCAGTTGGTGTGCACAGGAGACTGTGTCTAATGAATGACCACAGGAAGGCTTCTTTTACGGTAAATGATTTATAGTGTTTTCCTGCTCTTTTTCTCTCTCTCTCTCTCTTTCTGTCTTGTGTGTGGTTTTTCTGGCTTCCTCCCTCTGCCTTGCACACGCTCTTCCTTCCTGACCCTGTAGTTAACCCGCTCAGTAAGACTAGACAACACCACGACTGTGCCCAGAGAAAATCCTGTGTGGCTCAGGCATCATTAGATCACCATCTGCATATACTTTGCATTAGATAGTAGACGCATATTATTTTGAATTTTATTTCCGAGATCATCAATTTTTAAGATTTAAAAATATATCTAATGACATTATGTATGACACAATAACGCTTACATATTTATATAAAAAAATTTTTAGTTATGTATTTATTCTTTGAAAACCTAGGACATTTTTTTTTATTATGAAGGAAATGTTTGTCTGCGTAGTTCTGCTATCATTTTGGTTCTAAACAATAATCAAGCTTGAGAATCATGAGGTATAGTGACCTACATCTGTTATATCCATTAAACCACTTAACCTTTGGCCCCTCTGTAGTAAAGAGGATATTTTACACCAGACTGTGTCTATCTCTCTGGCTATTGATGTAGGGGTGAAAGGTAAAGAAGGCATGAAAAGTTTATCTATCGTGCATAAACGCCTAGGCACACACCACTTTAACCCCTTCAATAATTCATTGCTCCTCTGTTTGTCCTCAATCAGTCACAGATAAAAGTTTAATGCAGTTTCCAGCATGTGTTGTACACTAACTGCAGGCTATTTTTCTTTTACAAAACTTGACTTAACTCAACTGACATCTAGTGGAAGAACATCAGAACTACAGTACATGCATGATTTTAATGCTTTGTGTTGCAAATAAGGCTAGTTAGATATACAGTTCTTCTCAAACGGTTTTGGCCTCAGGGTACAACACCGTATCAAACTGGGAACATGCCACTTGCTTGTTTAATTTGACTGCTGTTACCATGAAATTTTAATGCAATAATTTGCATTAAAATACCATAGAGTTTTAATGTGCGTTTTCATCAAAAACAAAACAAAGGAATTTAGAATATTTTAACAAGTTGATCAGCCTTTTATTTTGCTGCGTGGTTTTATGAGCAAGGCTTAGATAGCAGGATGTCTACTGGAGTTGCCTTGGAATATATATTTTTGATAAACAATTTTCAGTTTTCAATACCGGGTTACTTTGTTCAGTTAGACACATTGTGCTTTCATTATATAGTAAGGCCAAGAGAGTTGAAGAGATGGTGTTTATGATTTATGATATGTGTTATTTTCTTTTAAAGTAGAAAATTAATTGTGTTTATTGAAGATTTGGTCCATGTCCACATTGTCTTGAATTTAGTGTATTGTGTGATAAATGTTTGAACCACTGTCTTCAAACTTCAGAGAGAAATGAAAATACACAATAATTGAAACTAATTTATTGTGCATCATTTACTCAGCACTCATGACCTGTCTCTTATTATATCTCGTTCTCTCACTTTTGTATAGTTCTATATTGACGTATGTGTTTTTTGTTTTTCTTTGTGTAGCTTGTACCTGTACAAATTGGGAATTGCTCCCCAGATCCAGGACTTGTTGGGGAAAGTCGACTTTACAGGTATGCCACAGTAAATAAAACAGTAAACAAAAACTCAAATTTAGCTCAGGTCTGCTTGCAACCACAGTACATAATAATACTTTCAGCAGTATTAATATTATCATCAAACAGATGTATAATAACAGCTTTTCAAAGGCTAATCCTTAACATATTGCTGTCATAAATATGGGGTATCTGCAATCAATTTAAGATGGGAAGCACATAGTGGTACTGCCTTACAATCACAGAACTCAAGCACAGCCATGCAATTAAATCCATAACTGAAATGTAGATCCACTCCTGTCAGCTCAGATCACAGGAAAAAGAAAAGGAGAAAAGTGCCTCAGGTTTTAATGATAATGAACACTCTGCAGTTAAACCTAGCCGTTAGCGTTTGATTAATGATGGGATTGTAATGACAGGTAATTACTGCTTTAGCTCTCTTCAGAGTGTAAGTCCTCAGCTTATTCGTTATGCTCCTGTTAATAGAGTATCAGGAAAACTGAGTAACGATGTGGTTTGTAGTGAATTAATAATGAAAGTGAAAACACACTGACGTTTAAAGCAAGCTGTTTGTGCTGAAAATGACTTCTGTAGTGGTTTGGTGTTAAAGGTGTATTATGAAATGATTTAAAGTTGACTTGTACGATGTGAACAAATGGTCACTTGTTCTATCTGTCTTTATAGACTGAACTGCAAAACAGCCTTTGTTATTTTTCAATCAATACAAACACAGATCTTGTACGAAATGCCATAGGTTACCAATAGTTTGCCAGTGATAGAAAAAAAAAGATATATGATATTTAACCTTATGGATGACATTGCATGCTCTTTTTGGACAGAGGAAGAAATCAGCAACATGAGGAAAGAACTGGATAAATATGGCATCCAGATGCCCGCCTTCAGCAAGATTGGTGGCATCCTGGCCAATGAGCTTTCAGTAGATGAAGCTGCATGTGAGTGACGTCACCTGTTTCTGCTATTCAAATGTTTAAATTAAATGCATAGAATCTTTACTGTCAGGATCAAATGCATTTGACCTCTTTCTGATCTGTATGTGTAGTACACGCTGCTGTCTTCGCCATCAATGAAGCCATTGACAAAGGTCACGCAGAGAGCACAATGGTGGCTTTGCAGAACCCCAATGCCTTACTGAGAAACACGCAGAAACCACTCTCCCAGGCCTACCAGGACAAACTGAGCAAAGCTAAGAGGAAGAAAGAGGATCAAGCTTCAGGGCGGGTAAACTAGATATTCATATATATATATAAAAACTCTTCAGTTTAAAGCTTTGTTCCTGGTAAGATATATTATGTAATTTAATTAGTGATGACAAAGCAGACTTGGATATTATGCTGCAAGAATGCTAGTATTTTTTCCTGCCAGAAGTAATGTTTTACAAAACCAATGCAAACCATTTTTGTATGTGATTTAAAACCTGATTTAAATTGGGTTTTTGAAATTATTCACTGTATGAACAAAGCCTTAGTCATGCATAGGCAAACAGTAAAAACTCCCAGATGTATCTCAATATCTCAATCTTTTTAACCTAAGCACTAATTTACAGGGAGGACTGTATACGTTGCTGAAAGCAAATGTCCAAAGGTTGCCTGCAAAGCAAGTTTGTCTGTGTTTCTTCTTGCAGCCTCCTTTCAAACAATCTCCTGCATTCCTTTACTTGCGAAATCAGCAGGATTTCGATTAAAACATAACAGAATCAGCCTCACTAGTTAAATGCTGATGCCCTCTAACTCTCCTCACACACTCTGCTGACTCCAGTATCACCTGATCCCCTGATGTTGGCTCAGTTGAATAGTCATTTTGTTGTGTGTACACATCTAAGGTTGTGAGAATAGTGAATTACTGCTCAGTTTTTTTTGTCTTATTATTTAAGTTTTAGTCTGGTGTTTAGATCTTTGCTCACAGGCACAATAGTGATAGCTCATGTCTTGCTGGAATCAAACCAAAAGCATTCTCTTTACGTTCCCTGAGTTTACCCTGTCCTTTGTATCACCAAACCTATGATTGTTTTTTTTTTTAATGTGTGTGTTCAGCGCTCGTCGGTTGCTACTGAAGAGAGAGATGTGTATGAAGAATTGCTGACGCAGCAGGAGATCCAGAGCAGTGTAGACCTTGTGAACAGTAAGTGTTTTTTGTGTTCATGAAAAAATTTAAACTTATCAAAGATATAACTTAAAATTTAGGTGGAATATTTATTTTTATATACTGTATATATACACACACACAAAATCATCTAGAAGCTTTCAGGGAAATAAATATGTAATACACACACACACACACACATATATATATACACTGTATTTTTTATTTAAATGATGTTATTTATGGGATGCCCTGCAACTGACACATACTGTATGGCATAGTATTATATAAATGTTACATGATAATGATTTTCTCACTCTAGCATCAGAAGCTATTCAACAATTAAATCAGGCACTTGATGCTGAGGATCAGAAAGCCCTTCTGGCCAGCCTTAGGTTGCCTGCACTTGGACTCGTGGGAGTTCTTGATGACAACTCCAGCTTTTACCTGGACCACTTCACATCCTACAGGGAGCATAAAGTTAAGGTACTAAAGCAGACTTTCCTCTATCAGGTGAAATTACTTTTCAGTCAAACGAGTTTGATGAGAATATTCATGTCTGTATGCAGGATGCTGGTGCGGGTGCTCAGCTGGAGAGGGATGAGATACAGAGGGTCATCACTTCCTGTAACGAGTTTGCAGAGGCAGAGAAACGAAGTATGTTGCACATATACAGCCCTGACTAGCTGATAAAATAGCTAAGAATATATAGCCTGTAAATATGAAGATCTGTATTTTACTGTTTCTCATTTAACATTTAACATTTAAAAGTGTCAAGTAGGTAAAAATGTGTTTTTAAAGATTTTGTGAACATTTATATATTGGCTGAATTAAAATTAAAATAGGGAAACTGAGCTTAGATATTCATTATCGAACATAACCAAAGTGGACTGATACTATTAAAAACTCTTTAAAAGCAGTTTATACTGTATTTCCCTATTCTGTTTGAATCTATATGATCTGTTTGTTTGTCTGATACAATCATTTGTTGTGCTCTTAATAAACACAGAACAGGAAGCGGTTGTTGCAATCAATGCAGCTATTCGACGAGGCATTCCAGAAGAGACTTTGGAGACACTTCTGAACCCAGAGGCCCAGTTACCCATCGTCTATCACACTGCTGCCAGCCTGTACCAGGCCGAGCTCTTCAGCCTGCAGCTCGGCTGTCAGGTCAGCTCTCTTACTCTATTATTCCATGTGTAGCTCTTTTTTTTTGTCCCTACTTACAAAAACTAGTTTCCATTTTTTACCATCTCAGAACAAGGCCGGTCTATCTCATGAGGAGCTGTGTGTAGCTGTGGAGATGCTGTCTGCTGTGTCTGTGTTAAATGAAGTGCTGGACACTAAAGACTCAGTGGCTGTCATTGAGCAGCTCAGTGACTCTCCACTGGGGTTCAGTGGTCTGGATGCTGACAATTTTCAGAGGTACAGTGATACTAATGACTAAAAAGAGAGATCTGTTGAACTATACGGCACACTGAGACACAATTTAGTAATTCAGTTGTTCTGTTTTGTTAGATACGCAGACACACTGATCCGTCTGAGAGCTGAGTCCCTCGCTCAGGGTCAAGAGTTTCTTAACTGGAATGATGTTCAGAAATGCATTGACACTGTCAATGTCCAGGTGCACGAGGAACATGAAAGTAAGCTCTGATCTGCATATCAGAATGATCATGTGACATCATGGTGTTGAAAATTCAGTTTTGTCACTGCAGGAATAAAATACATTTTAAAACATCATCTTAATTTGTAATAACCTAACATTTTACTGATTTTATTGTGTTTTTAAATGCATTAATGTAGCTTTTGGAATCTTATGAGTTTTCTTTCAAAAACCTTTTTTTAAATCTCAGACTCCAAACTTTGATCACCTCAGAAGTTGAAAATGAAAGTATTTCAGTTGTTTTTTGTTTTCTTGTCCTTTTGAAGTGTATTGAGTTTTAATGAGTTTATATAATATAACAATTTATTCTACGGGGCCGTTTAGAGACGGTGCTTCAGAGCCATACAAGTGCTCTCTCTCTCTCTCTGTGTCTCTGTATCTCTCTCTCTTTCTAATAACTGTATTATTAACTGCATTAGTCTGATATCAACGGCTCAAGCCTCCATTGCCAGCTTTAAAATGACGTTTTGGAACGAGCAAAAGAGTCGTTGGATGAGATGC
>JAUCMT010000134.1:2280198-2311409 GCA_032357475.1 Enteromius thamalakanensis
GTGTACCCCTCAACAGCGTTCGAGTTTTCAAAATGGCCGCCAGGTGAATAAGGCGAATATTGTGTGTGCCCTCCACGTGCCAGTATGACCTCCCTACAATGCCTGGGCATGCTCCTGATGAGGTGGCGAATGGCCTTCCTCCTGAGGAATTTTCTCTCAGACCTGGACTAAGGCATCTGCCAATTCCTGGAGAATCTGTGGTGAAACATGGTGTTGGTGGATGGAGTGAGACAGGATGTCCCAGATGTGCTCCATTGGATTCAGATCTGGTGAACAGTCAATGCCTTCGTCTTGCAGGAACTGCTGACCCACTCCAGCCACATGCGATCTAGCATTGTCAATCACTTTTTATTTATATAGCACTTTTAACAATACAGATTGTAGCACACAGATTGAGTGATGGTAATGTATAATGACAATATTAAACAATTTATTTATCAAATACACAGACGGTCTCTGTAATCAAAACGGCGATAATCACTAGAAATTAAGTGCCCCCAACTAAGTAAACCAGAGGCGACAGAAAAGAAACCTTGAGAGAAACCATGCTTAGTTGGGGCCAGTTCTCCTCTGGCTAGACGCCCAGCACCTAATTTCCATGCCAGCACATGCCAGATTGTGCAAAGGACTTATAGTGTGTGTTTGTGTGCATTTGGGTCTGGTGATCTGTCCAAAGGGCTCATCTAGGTGTTCTGGTCTCCGATAAAGAGCATACATGATACACCATCTGATCGGGATACGGACTGAGAAACAGAATAAGAGAGAGACAGAGTAATATTAATGTAGATACCATTCTTTTTAAAATGTAACAAGTACAGGGCAGTGTTCCCGGTTCCTGCTGATCTGATTAATGCAGCTTAACAATCCTTTAACAGATTTGATTAATAAATGTATATCAGTGTGTTAAGTGTAAGCCAGAGTAAAGAGATGTGTCTTTAATCTAGATTGAATGCCCGCCTCTCGAACAGTATTAGATAAATTGTGGGTGCTAAATAATAGAAAGATCTGTTACTCGCAGTGGATTTTTATATTCAAGGTATTATCAAATGCCCAGAGTTTTGAAAACGGTGTGGACGTGGAGGACTATAATGTGATAAGAGCTTGCTTCAAGTACTGAGGAGCTAAGCCATTCAGGGCTTTTTAAGTAATTAACAGAATTTTAAAATCTATACAATGTTTGATAGGGAGCCAGTGCAGTATTGACCATGGATGCTGTCTGGCCCTCCAAAGACATGCCACCCTACACCATTACTGACCCACTGCCAAACAGGTCATGCTGGAGGATGTTGCAGGCAGCAAAACACTCTCCACTGCATCTCCAGACTCTGTCACGTCTGTCACATGTGCTCAGTGTGAGCCTGCTTTCTCCTGTGAAGAGCACAGGGCGCCAGTGGCGAATTTGCCAATCTTGATGTTCTCTGGCAAATGCCAAACATCCTGCACGTGCCTCCATGCTCTGGACACTACGCTGACAGACAAAGCAAACCTTGCCACAGCTCGCATTGATGTGTCATCCTGGATGAGATGCACTACCTGAGCCACTTGTGTGGGTTGTAGACTCCGTCTCATGCTACCACTAGAGTGAAAGCACCGCCAGCATTCGAAAGTGACCAGAACATCAGCCAGAAAGCATAGGAACTGAGAAGTGGTCTGTTGTCACCACCTGCAGAACCACTTCTTTATTGGGGGTGTCTTGCTAATTGCCTATAATTTCCACCTGTCCTCTATTTCATTTGCACAACAGCAAGTGACATTGATTGTCAATCAGTGTTGCTTTCTAAGTGGGCAGTTTGATTTCACAGAAGTGTGATTGACTTGGAGTTACATTGTGTTGTTTCAGTGTTCCCTTTATTTGTTTGACCAGTGTAGTTCTTTTAAATATCATCTAAAACATTTACTGATTCATTTCGTTTTTAGACAGAAACAAATACACATGTCTAGAGCTACTGTGAAGAGTTCATTTATAAAGAATTGCATTCACAGTGCTGTAATTATTACTATTATGATTATTTGTAGAAACCAGCGGCAGTTTATGGGTGAAACACAAGATCAAGGATAAATTTGACTACTTCTACAACATTGAAAGCAAGGAAGGGACATGGGTTGAGCCAGAACATTTTGTCCATGACAGTTCACAACTCGCCAAAGAAGATATTCAGGTATGTCTTCAGGACAGATACACATTTACGGTTTTTAGTGTTTAATGAAGGTATGTAAGCTCTTTTGTTTGTGTTTTCTTTCCCTTAACTAGAGTGTTTTGAGCAGTGTAACAGCAGAGTATAACAGAGAGCAGCTCTGGTTAGCCAATGAGCCGTTTATCATCCAGCTGCAGGCCCTGATTCGTGGATACCTGGTGAGGCGGGCACATAATGACAGGTTAAAGTACCTGCGAGAGCAGGAGCCAAGTGTCATCAAACTACAGGTGCATAACTGTTGAATGTAAAGTTATACTTAACTGACTGATGCTTAACTTGATTACTTGGATACCAGACCAGTAACAGCCTTGTGATTTTTTGTACTATACATGTTACTGCATGTTATTATTACTGGCTTTAAACATTAACAAGTTCTTATTTAAGAATGGGTATATACAATTTAAAGGCTAAAAAGAGATTGTTGAAACATTGTGTTATTATTGTATTTAAATTTTAATTAAATTAGTGTTTCACGTTTACATTTTTTTTTATTTATTAGGATATGCCCTTTTAATGTATATATGGAAATGTATGTATATATGATGTGGTCTATTTGACATGCGGTTTGGTTTATGATTATAGGCATCCTGGAAGGGCTACAAACAGAGAAGAGTCTATAAGGACAGACTAAAGACCTTCCAAGACAGTGTGATCAATGTGATTAAGGTAACAGTTCTGATAGCTGATGCACATTTATTACAGCATTTCATCAGCTTTTTCCTTGTTGCTGCAGTATTCATAACATAGAAACTTGTTTCATCTGTAATTTAGTTACAGTCACTGGTGAAGATGTGGAAAGCTAAACGAAGCTACGCAAGGAGACTGCAGTACTTCAAAGACCATGTAAGTCACACACAAGCACTGATGTGAACGAGCAGCTTCTTTATCAGTTATTCTCATGAAAATGGCATATTCTGTGTGTCATGCTCAGGAGAAAGAAATAGTGAAGATTCAAGCCTACCTTAAGGCTAACAAAGCGAGAGTGGACTACAGAACCTTGAGTAAGTCAATAAGATTATATTAAATATTTGAATTAATTTATATTTGCGTGCATAATTGAACGGATTGTCAGGTAAAGATGATTGTTTTGTTTTGTTTTTTAAACAGCCGGCTCTCAGCACCCCCCTCTCTCTGTGGTCCGTAAATTTGTACATTTGCTGGAACAAAGCAGCCTCGATTTACAGGAAGAACAGGAAGTTACACGGCTCAGAGAGGAAGTGGTCACCAAGATTCGTTCTAATCAGCAAATGGAAAAGGATCTGAATTTAATGGATATTAAAATTGGCCTGTTAGTAAAAAACAGGATCACACTACAGGTTAGATGCAGTTTGCTTTTAGTGCTTTCCTGTGGTGATTTTAAATGATTCATAAAGCTTAACAATCTCGTTGCTTGTTGGATATACTGCGATGAGATGATATTATACTATCCTTTGATCTGCAGAGGTTTCTGTTTTCCCATGATGTCAAGTGCTACTGTGAGCAGATACACATCACTGAGAGAAAATAACAACAGCATATTTGTTTTCTTAGGAGTCTCTTAGGAGTAGAAGCAGCTACAGATATCTATATCTAAAGAGTATGAACCCTTGACCCATTGTAATTTTTTTCCAACTACTGCTATGTCTCCTTTGCTAGGATGTGGTGTCACACAGCAAAAAGATGAAGAGCAAAAAGAACAAAATGAGCAAAGAGGATCTGGCCATGGGGGAAAAGCAGGGCATAAAGGGCCTGAGCAAAGAGAAAAGGAAGAAACTGGAGGCCTATCAGCATCTTTTCTACCTTCTACAAGTGAGATAAGGAACTTTGGCATGAATTTAGTCATTTTATATAATATATAATATATAAATAACTTGGAGCTGGCCAAATGCTTTAATTGTTTAATTCCAAATAATTTTGACTGATTGCCACAGGATTTATATATACATACAGTACTGTGCAAAAGTCTTAGGCCTCTAGTATTTTCACCAACAAAAAATGGGTTTAAGTCGTCATTAATTGTAATAATGCAGTGAGATTATTGCTGCACAAAGAGTCTGACAACAGCCAGTGCTCTAAACAGAGATCCTACCTGCAAAGCTACAGTACTGTTCAAAGTTTTAGAGACTTGTGTAAAAATGCTGTAAAATGAGGATGTTTTAAAAAATATTGCCATTTTTGTTGGTGATATACTAGTTGCCTTAGACATTTGCACAGTACTGTGTAAATCCATAATTTAAAAATATTTTATACATTTACGTAACATGTTTTACATAAAAACATTTGCATAAAAACTCTTAATAATACATTTTTAATCAATGAGTTTTCTTCATTTAACAGACTAATCCTTCATACCTGGCCAAGCTAATCTTCCAGATGCCCCAGAACAAATCCACTAAGTTCATGGACACAGTGATCTTCACGCTGTATAACTATGCCTCAAACCAGCGGGAGGAGTACTTACTGCTCAAGCTTTTTGAGTCAGCCTTGCGAGAAGAGATCAAGTAAGATATATCTTAGCAATACTTATCCATCTTAAATATTCTATCTTAAAGATAGAAAGATATTGTAGAAATATAAATAATGTTTGTTAGCTTGAGCATGCAGTGCTGTGATCACTCTGCTCTGATCTCTGGCAGATCTAAGGTGGATCATATCCAGGAAATAGTGACAGGAAACCCTACAGTCATTAAGATGGTTTTGAGCTTTTACCGAGGTGCTCGTGGGCAGAACGCTCTCAGACAGCTTCTAGGCCCTGTGGTGAAAGAGATAATTGAGGACAGGAACCTGGGCATCAACACTAACCCTGTGGACATCTACAAGGCTTGGGTTAATCAGCTAGAGACTGCTACAGGAGAAGCCAGGTTTTAACACGCACACACTATTCATTTGCATATTTTCTCATCCTCTACATATATTATATACGCTTTCATTTACACTTCTTTACATCAATTTTTGGTGGCATATTTATATTTTTCCATGACCCAAATAAACAAGCTTATTTCTATATATTACTGTTTAAAAGTTTGGGCAATAACAGCTTTTACGCTGTAGCAAAATCTTAACAACAAAAATATTTCTTTTGAAATATCAGCTCATCAAAGAAAACAAAGCAAAAAATATTATTCAGTTATCATCATTGATAATAATAAGAAATGTTCCTTGAGCTATAAATCGCATTATCAGAATGATTTGAATGGCTGCTGAAAATAAAAACTTTTTTATTAAATTTTTTTTATTTATTTATTTTTACTACTGTTGTTGGACTTTTTTTGTAGTAAGCTGCCATATGAGGTAACACCAGAGCAGGCTCTGTCACACGAGGAAGTGAGGGCTAAACTGGAATCCTCCAATCAGGTGCTCCGGACGGTCACAGACAAAGTGCTTGGCTCAATCATGTCATCACTGGACACCATCCCGTAAGAATGAAGACCATCCCTGCCGTTCAAGCAGATTTTCAGTTTTTATTCATGCAGTTAATTTTTTAATATCACTTGCTATGCCTTTTGCATTATGGAGGACTTGCTTTGTAAATCAACTTACATGTACAATGTAACAGTGTCATTGGGCACCAGAGGGCAGCACAGTAGTTAAAAATATGGAGTCAGTTCAAAACAAGATACATTTTCAGTACATAGCATTGTGTAATATTTTGCTCATGCATTACAGTCATCTCATTTTTTTAAAGTATGGTCAGATTTATTTTCTGTTGCTGATCTGAGTTTTGCTTTTGCATCATTTGATCTGTTTTCTTTTGCATGCAGTTACGGCATGAGATATATTGCTAAAGTTCTAAAGGACACACTTCATGAGAAATTCCCTGATGCCACAGAGGATGAATTATTAAAGGTCAGATGTTAAAAATTTAAGTGGTACCCCTATATGTGTATTCACTAGGCCTGTCTGCAAAACTCTTTTCACACTAAAAATGTAGCTGTAATTGTTTAATTGTTTAAACCACAACTTCTTAAAGATTTAACATCTTAAGAATCCATAAAAAGATTGGCGCAGACGAAATAAGTGCTGTCTGAATGGTGTCATCTTCCTTCCACAGATTGTTGGTACTCTGCTTTATTACCGTTACATGAATCCTGCCATTGTGGCTCCAGATGGCTTTGACATCATTGACATGACGGCTGGAGGACAGGTGCATACAGAGCAGAGGAGGAACCTGGCCTCAGTGGCTAAGATGCTACAACATGCTGCCGCTAACAAGCTGTTTGAGGATGAGAGCGACCACCTCACCTTTATGAACAGCTACATCTCCCAGACCTACCAAAGGTTCAGGTGAGGAGAACAGAGCACTTCATCAGTGTGGGGTTTTTCCAGAGTCACAAACAATAAATCAAAAGTTCATTTGCAAAAATGCATAACGTCTCGGTTATGTATATAACCCTCGTTCCCTGTTGTCGATCTGCTTAAGGGAAAACACCAATGAGAATTGGCAAGTGGTTAAACAGTCCTGAGCCACTCCCCTTCATCCAGATATAAAGAGGCGACAAGTGTACGAGTCCCAGCTGTGGCAAGGGGACATAACGTCTCTGTTCCCTCTATAACATAAGTAACCGAGATGTTCCCTGTCTGTCAGTCACTACGAGTTATGTCGTGATGACAGACTGGGGTTCAATGGAAAACGCCACGACCTGAAATGTAGAAAAGCAGTGCATGTCAGACAAATGTTATTCAAAGGTCATAACCGTCCCATCGCCCAGCCCGCAGCTCTGCAAATGTCTGCCATAGAGAAAGGAGGACAACGCAAAGGAGGAGGCCATCTGGACCTGTTGTCATATGTTGCCGAGCCCCTTAAAGAGGAGCTCCTCCCTCAGAGGTATGCGCCAGGGAGTTCCGAAAATCATCTCCAAGGCGCAACCAACAAGACCTGTTCCTCGTCCTCCCTGACATCGCACAGGCCCGTCCACAGAGAACAACTTCTGCTTCAGCTTAATCTTCGTTGCAGCACTTCAAAGCAGCATTCATGAAACTTGTGGCTCCGAAGCTAAATCTGATGAGTGGTTACACCTGTCGCCTCTTTATACCCGGATGAAGGGGAGTGGCTCAGGATTGTTATGACTTTTAAATGACTTTAAAAACAGTTAATTAATACAATAAATCATGATAACATCATAAAAAACATGATTTTGAAAATAAAATACGTAGTTATATGTTTTTGCAAATAAAGTCTTCAAATATTATTCCTGCTGGGAAGAATTAAAAGCTTATAGGAAACATAAATGTCATCATTTACTCACCCTTGTGTTTTTCCAAACCTTTGTGTTTTGAATAACAAATAGAAGATATATGAAAGAGTGCCTCCGTTTATTTTGTCCATAAAATAAAAGAGAGCAGGATCCAATGTTGTTTGGACATTAGGCAAAGTGCTTACTCACCTACAGGACAAAATCGATCAACTTCAGAAAAAAATTCTATTTTTTTATATATTTGGATATTTTCTTACAGTTATCAACATAAATGAGTAACTTAAATTCAGCAATACTTTTAACCTAGGGTTGTTTGTAAATCTAATGTTCCATTGAGTCTGCTTATTTAATTACATAATAAAGCATGTCAAAATTGTTTAGGAAAATGAGATTTTCTTATCAAAGTGATAAAAGGTTTTCATTGCAAAAATGAGTACACTTACAAAATAAAACTAAATACTGTATGTAAATAAATGTTAATACTGTATGATAAGCTATCATTTCATCAGAAGGAGCAGGAGCAATACCAAGCAAGTGTCTCAGAGATGACAAAAGCCATGAATCTAAGTGACTATTGACTATCTCACACTGTGAGATTCAACATTAGAATTGAATTGTATGGTTATCCACACTGGAAGTTCAGTAGCCAAAGCAAAATAAACTCATTTAGCCTTTTTCAAGGCTCGTATTTACAAATAAAGACTTCTGGGAAGTCAGTCATTTTGGATCTGAAGTAAATAAGTTGAATAAATAACCTTTTGAACCCGTTGATGTATGGTTTGTAAGGATAGGACAGTATTTGGTCGAGATACAGCTATTTGAAAATCTGCAATCTGAAAAAAAAAAAGAAGTAAATATTGAGAAAATTGCCTTTAAAGTTGTCCAAATGTATTTATGGTAGGAAGTTTACTTCTTCATGTATAATGATCTTTACTTAACATCCTAATGATTTTGACATAAAAGCAGAATCTATCATTTTAACCCATACAATATATTGCTACAAATGATCATTACTATAATAATTCTTTTAATACTACTATTAAGTATTAATATTGTATATAGAAACCGAAGAGTAGAACAAAAGATTTGAAACAATCAGATATCTGAGGGTCAGGGCAGACTGAGGATATGTGGAAATGGAGGTGAAAGGTGGGGATGTGTTTTTGTGTGAAAGTAAGGCATCAGCAGAGAGGAGGGACATGTGTTCCCACTTCAGACACATTAGTGTGTGAGGAAGCTGGAAGTGCTAAATGACCTTTTGCCCACAGCTCCTCATTCCCATGCTGGTGAATCATGCTTACTGGAAACTCCCTTTTTTCCCCCCTCTTTTGATTCTCAGCAACTCTGCCTGATTACACGTCTGTGATTGACCCGATAGTTACACTTGAGCTGCAGTTTAGCATGTCTCATGTCTACTGGGCATTTTACTTTTGTTTTTGTCTTGTTTTATTATTTTGTTTGTTGCACAAAATTCTGTAGAAAGCTCAACAGATTTTGAATAGTTAATATTCACAAAATTCCTCACTCCCATGTCTTTTGCCTTATTTCTTTTTTTGTTATACGCTACTCATTTTAGCATTTTGATATTGATTCTAAAATACTGACAGATTTTCCACTAACATCACAAAGAAATCCAATCTTTTCTTTCTTTCTTTTTTTGATTTTCAGGGGCTTCTTCCAGGCAGCTTGTGATGTTCCAGCTCCGGAGGAGAAGTTTAACGTGGACGAGTACTCTGACATGGTGACACTCAGCAAACCTGTCATCTACATCTCTATTGAGGAGATTATCAACACACACTGTGTAAGACATATATCTCAACATACAACCGAGAAGTAGATACAGAGTTGTAATGCTTAAATTATAAGGTAAAACAAATGAAACATGCACAGCAAAATTTAGAATATGCATTTAGAAAGTAGTTAGGATCAACTTTTATTTCCTGCCAGATTCAGTAGAAGAGATGACCTCTTATTTGATCTTTTTTCTGGGCTGTTCATATGACAGAGAGAATGCAGTTTACACGTGACTTGATATGGAATGTGAAGTCAAATGCCTTTTTAGATCTACAGCTCATTGTAATGTTAGTTTCATTAGCCACCTATGAGTCATGAGAGAAGTCTTCTGTGAGGAGCAGCTTAACTTGATCCATATGTGTGAGGAAGTGACATCATGACCTGTGCAGACATAACAGAGTTTGCAAACTTTTACCCTCTCAGTCAAGTCTCTACATTCCTTCAGTTGGGAAAAAAAATCAAATATGTCATTCTGGGGTGTTTCTCATTATGCAGCACATAGACAAAACAGATGTGATGTCAATTTTAAGCAGAATGGCTGAAATATATATTACACTGAATAAGAGATTGATTTGAAATCCACATACTCCTCTTAAATTCAACTGTATTGACTCCTAATGCTGGGTCCGGTTTTCTTTGGCAAATTTTTCAATGGGATGCATTTCATCTTCATCTTATTTCAGTTTTCAATTAAAAATATCAGACAATTAATCATACATATTAAGTCAGAGGGCATCTAAGATATTAACTTTATGAACATTTGTGTATTTAAAATATTTTTGATTTCCTTTTCATGCATTGCAATAAAAGTGCAATGCATTAATTCTACTCTTGAATATGTTTTACTTGAGCTGCAGCAAAGAAACTGGCTTATGTATAAAATGATACTACAGACTATCAGACTTAATGTATAACAATGCTTAACAGTACATGTAGAGTAGAACAGTTTACTCAAATCTTCTTGGTTTTGCTGTGAATGTAACAGAATACTGACAGTTAGTAGTAATAACAATTGCATTATGAATTGAACTTGATCCAGGCAGTGAGATGTTAAGTATTATTGTGTTTTGTAGCATGCACAGACTACTTGTGGCTGGAATTCTTAAATGGACTTTTTTTCTTTTAGTTGGTGTTGGAACATAAGGAAGCTATTGCTCCAGATCACAGTGATCTTCTGCATGAACTCCTAAAGGACCTGGGGGAGGTTCCTGACGTCGAGTCACTACTTGGTAAAATTATAACAAATACGAACACACAATTTTTTTTATCATTCAATGAGAGCAGCTTTCAAACACCAGCAGTTTGCCACCTAGAAGTGAAGACCGCAGCGGTGTTGCCTTTGGCAAAAGACTCCATGAATATGCCCTCACTGACAGCTGATTAAAAGAATAGGACCACTGTCAGAACAATGATGAATGTGAAACTTTGGCACCCAGGTGAAGGAGCCGTGGATGCAGATGACCCCAGCAAGGAGACCTCACTGAGTCAGCTGGCCAAAACAGAGGTCTCTCTTACCCTCACCAACAAGTTTGAGCTGCTAGATGGAGATGACAAAGACATGAAGGGACTGATGGTGAAGTAAGTCAGCAAGTAATCATCACTTCTTCAACTGCCTTATTTCGTAAAATGTCCTAACATATAAATATCTCCTTGGCCACACTCAACGTTTCTTCACTGTCTTCATTTCCTGTCTTCATATCTCTCCTGCCCCATAGGCGGAAATGGGTTGGTGTCTTGTTTTATCTTTTCCACTTCTAAAATGGGCCTCTTTTTAGGCAGCTTGTGTAATTAAAATTGTTGAGTATAGGCTTGTTCACACTTAGACGAATGTTTAGTGCAAATACTTTGATGTGGTAAACACTATTTAAATGACAAACTTCCACATCCCATCAATGCAACACAGCTTTTTTACATAGAGGTATTCTAATTTTTCATCATAATGCAAAGAAAACTGCCCAACCAGATGCTGCATGATTTTGGTCATAAGGTATTAAGAGGCCTTAAGGACAGAGATCATCACGTACTTGAAATGTAATACTCTAAGGAAACATTTGTCGATTATCATTTGCTGGCCACTATTGTCCTAGCACTTGTGTCCTAACCTCTAGCTTTCTAGTCTATCTTTGGGAAGGAAACAGGAACACTGACGTCACTGCTCATTGTCTATATGTTTACATCTGCTCCATTTCCACTCTGAAAAAACACAGCATCTGTGAAGCCCCAGTGACCCAGACGTGTATGATGTTCTGTTTACAGACCGTATGAATATCAATTACTGTAACCAGCCGGTTTGTGCCATTTGAGACAAACCACAAATGAGTTTGCACTGCTTTACAGGCATTTTTGTATGCTTACATTACCAGACAAAACCTGCAGAACTTTCTTTTTTTCTTCTGTGGAACATGTGTGAACAACACCGACATTTAAATATTCTCTAAGGTCACGACAGGCATAAAATTTGTTCAATTCAGACATTTGTAAGTTGGCATATTTTGCCGAAAGTGAAAATTCTATCACCGTTTTGTCCTTTATGTCATCAGCATATGGCAGTCTTTATTAAATCTCAACTGTGAGTGTCCGTGAAGTAGTCTTGAATTGCATTATCTTCTGGACAATGTCAGCCTGTAAAATAAACAACGTACAACACGAGGCACTCTGATATGCCTGACTGGGCCATCCTTTTCTTTGTTTGCCTGTCACTTTGCAGAACAAAGAAACTGATAGTGGATGTTGTGAGAATTCAACCAGGGGAAACCCTCAATGATATCATAGAAACTCCTGCCTCTACTGTACAGGTATAGTAACTGGCACTTGAATTCATGATAAAGACTGAACAGGTCAGTATTTCAACAGATTGAAAGGAAATGATCTCTCTTTCTGGATCTGTAGGAGGCAGAGCACGCTAAGCTAGTAGAGCGACAGGTGGTGCAGGACTCTCAGACTCCAGAGGGGTTGAAAAGCAGCCAGGCCATGCTGGAGGACCGCCAGCTGCCTCTGGAGCAGAAGAAGAGAAAGATCCTCAGGAACCTGAGAACTCTGGAGCAAGCTGGTCTGGTCAGCTCAAAACACAAGTACCAGGAAGTCATCAATGACATCTCTAAGGTCAGGCCTTATTGACTCCAGTCAGGGTAGCAGAAGTATTTGAAAAGATGTTGGGGCTTGTTAAAAGTGATAATTGTCTATTGGACAAATGTAGTTATAATGACTGCTTCTGTATGAAATCATAACCTGACCTTGGCCATTTAGAACTGCAGGGTGTCATAAACACCTTCCATTAGTTCATGTGTGTTAGTCTGTGTTTTCACAATATAGTATTTGTAATAACAAAAATGTTTTATTTGGCAGGACATTCGATATCAGCGGCGCTACAGACAGAGAAGGAAAGCAGAGTTGGTGAAGCTGCAGCAGACTCTGAGTGCGCTCAACTCAAAGACTTCTTTCTATCAGGAACAAATCAACTACTATGACACGTACATAAAAACCTGTCTGGACAACCTCAACAGAAAGTGAGTGGAGATACACAAGTTCTCGTACAAGTGTCCTCATGATTGTGGGCCTACTGTACAGAATATGCCGCTTAATAATCACTTAAGATATCTATAAATTAATTAAAGAAACATGCCACTTTAAAAGAAAATAGTCTCATTCTCCAACCCCCCTAGAATTAAACAGTTCAGTTTTACTGGTTTTAAATCCATTCAGCTGATCTCCAGGTCTGGTGATAGCACTTTTAGCTTAGCATAGATCATTAAATCTGATTAGATGAGTAGCATCTTGCTCAAAAACCAATTAGTTTAGAGTCTTTTGGAGTTGCATTGTGTACAAAAACCAACAGAATGGTTTAAGGCGGAAATGGTTAGGAACTATATTCTCATTCCAGCGTGATAATCAAGGGACTTTGCTGCCATACTGTACCATGGGTGCAGCATGCGCAATGATATTACGCAGAGCCTGAAAATGTAATTGGATTATTATTTAATTGCTAATTTATTTTATTTAACTTGTTGACTAACTTATATCAGTTTGTCTATTTATTCTAATGATTAGAATTTATGTTCTCATTTGATATATTGAAATTTAATGATTGCCACAATCAAGCCCTGATACACAATGGCTTGAAGAGAACTTGGAAATGGTCAACTGCCATTTCTTATAAGATGCACAGAATACATTTAACATTATATTGATTGTTATTTTGCAATCAGGAATTCCCGAAGGTCCATTAAACTGGACCGAAAGGAAGAGGAGAAGAGCAGTAAGAAGTCCAAGGCCTCGTCTCTGAAGTACACTGCTGCCAAACTGCATGAGAAAGGAGTCATTCTGGAGATTGAAGGCCTCCAGACCAATCAGTAGGTTTTTCCTCTTTGCACAATTTGTTTTAATTTCATTAATAATCCATATTTTTATTCATAATTAGTAACTTCACATTGAATATCAAATGCATAATATCTAAACTGAACTTTCTAATATGTAAAGTTAACCATCCTGTTCTGCTTTTCCATGCAATCCAAAGAGTTTAGCCAACTGTTTTTGCGATCTCTGAAGGCAGATCAAAAGAATATTTCAAATGTTCTCTTTTTGTGCTCAGTGATGTAGTCGTTTAATTTGTTGTCAATCTCAGGAATGTTATGTTGATTTGTTTTTGACCAGTCATTTTGCAACACTGAAATGATTTGCACTGTAAGATAAACAGTATGAAGCTCCACCTATTCCAGTACTTCAGTCAGTGTTTTGTACATTTTAGGTTAAAAAATGTCATGTTCGACATTTGTCCGTGTGAGGAAGTGGGGGACTTTGAGATAAAGGCCAAGTTAATGGGAGTTGAGATGGAGAAGGTGCAACTGCATTTCCAGGTCAGTTCCCAGGTTAACAGAGCCACGTGCAGGATGTATTAGTTGTATTATGTGGAATTGCATTTATGGACACACCAATACAGAAACTGTTGTTCACCTCTTGTGTGTGTGTGTGTGTGTGTGTGTTTTATTATTATCAGGACCTGTTGCAGCTTCAGTATGAGGGAGTAGCTGTCATGAAAATGTTCGACAAAGCCAAAGTCAATGTCAATCTACTGATCTTCCTTTTGAACAAAAAGTTCTATGGAAAATGAACATCAGTGAAAAACATGAACTAGCTATCAGAGCCTCATTTTAGATGCTAGTTTACACCAATTTGCCTTTGTTTTTTTGGATATTTTTTCTCTGAGCATTCGGGGGAATTTGTGCAGCTGTGTATTTAATTAACTATGACATCTTATCATTCTAAGAATTATCATACATGCAAAGCTGTACATACAAAGCGTACATGTGAATGGAAATTTAATCAAATCACAAATTGTTCATGATTTTGTGGGGGGGGGGGGTAATGTGTTTGGATTATATTTTTTTCAATACAAATGTAATTGAAATATATATTTTATAGCAAGTAATGTATTGAATGCTGCAATGTTTTAATATTTTAAAAATGAATAAGATGAATGACTTTTAATGACTGATAATGCACTACTGCCATATAGCTGTTAAATAAGACAAACCAGAGGAGACAAGACTGTCATGAACTAGTGCCTTTTATTTCTTAAGTTCACAAATATGCATCTTTTTAAACAGCATTCCAAGTTTTCTTTTGACAATGACAATTGACAATGTTCTGCACTGAAAAGATAATAAACACAACTATTATACATCAAAACGTGTTGTTCATATATTTAAATATATACACTGCATATGTGTGGGAGACTGAATAGGCTATATTTGAGGGTTGTAATATAAATCAAAAGCCAAATCATAAATGCACACGTTTATGATTATTTGATGATGTTTGTGATTACTATTCTACAATAAAAATTGCATCTTCATACTGTATATCACTTGGTAAAAATGAACATAAAAAGGTTACTAAAAAATGAAATAACTCCGCAATTAAAAATATCTACTTTAAAGTTTGTATCGGCTAGTACTGGGCTCCCTTGTATTAAGTAGGCGTTGACATGCACGCGACCGACGGGGGAGTGAATCCATCAGCATCCAGTCTTTTCTGATGTCTGAGGACTGATGTTGAGCTCAGGCTCATTCACTGAAAAAATCTTTGACTGTTTTATTTAGTAGTTGCGCTTTTTCATCATCATTTCGTCCGTTTGATTCAGTCGTGATGTTGCTGATTGTGGTGTTGATGGGACTGCTGGCTGTGGACGGCTCTGCGGCTGCGCTGCCCAAGAACGGTAAGACACTTGCAGCCTATTTCTCTGCACGTGCACGGGATAAAATACGATGAACTTAAGTAACATACTGTGAGTTGGTAAGCGGAGTGAATGTATGTACTTTGCATTTTTAAAAGTAAGCATTACAATCCACTGCTAAAAAATTACGTGTGAGCCAGCTGCTTCTACATACTTCGGGAAGCATAACTCACACTAAGGAGTGCTTACTAGTTAGTTTGTAAATAGATTTGCGTCAGTGTCGGGTAGTAGTTAGTCTGCATATAACGTAAGTACGTAATTTAATTGCAAAACAATGTTGCTCTACACTGTTGGTTACTGATGTGTAAAATTAGTTATTTGTGAAAATGGTAGCAAATACAAAGGATGTCACATCTGAATATTTTTACATTTGATTGATTTCTTTTCCCAATTCTCTAACACGAGACACCAATGTTTCAGAAGTTCAGAGCAAAGAATAGGACACATGCTTATTTGATAACAGTTTTGTTCTGTGGTGGCTGCTTTAAAGTTCAATTCTTCTAATCTTATTTCTGACAGTAGCTGATAAGTGAGTCTTAAGGCTAACTGGTTTATGTTTCCAAACAGTTAACAGTTAAAAAATGTAAATGTAAAAGTAATCAAATGTAATTAGTTGCTTTAACAAAGTAATCTGAAATAGTTACACTAGCCTACTTTATATTTTAAATATGGCGGTAACTTGTAATCTGTAACCCTGATACATTTCCGAAGGAACCTTCCCAACACACTGCTCAGAATTTCATTTGCTACGCCATTTCTTCTAAAGACAAGACTTGGCTGACAGTGTTCTGTAAAGAAATGTGTAACTGAAATATTATGTTGAAGCATTTGTAGCATTTATGATAATGAAATGCATTACAAATAACATGAACAACTAAAAATATTTTAATATAAAACAAAAAAAAAGTTTGAAAAAGTGCCTGAGCGTTTTAGCATTTAAAAAAAAGAAATGAAATAAAGAATCTAAATCTAAAAAAGAGAAAACATAAAGCGCGACAATGGATTGTTTTTGGATTATTTAGATTTCTGTGATCATTTTATCTTTTTAAGCAAACGCCTAAATAGTTTCATTATGCACTTCTTTCCCCAGAAACGTTTATTCGGACATTTTCTGGTTTTTTCCTCACCGTCACCGATGAGCCAATTGATTTCCTTGATGTGCAGGAGGAGGGCAGCGGCTCCGGCTCGGGTCCAGTATCCAAACCCAAGAAAGACCACCACCCCCATGTGGCTAAAAAGACTTATCACATCTCTCCGGAGGCCTCCAGCTTCCTCACAGGTCGCGTGTTGACCGCTGTCATCCCGACAATATACATTATAGTGTTTATCATCAGCGCTCCTCTAAATCTGCTTGCGCTGGTCATGTTCGTGCGCAAAGTGAGACCAAAAAAACCGGCGGCGATTTATATGATAAATCTGGCTTGCGCCGACCTTCTGTTCGTCCTGGTGCTCCCGTTCAGGATAGCTTATCATTACAACGGAAATAACTGGATATACGGGGCCGGCATGTGTCGCTTCGTCACTGCCGCTTTCTACTGCAACATGTACTGCTCTGTGCTGCTGATGATGTGCATCAGTGTGGACCGCTTCATGGCTGTCGTTTACCCGATGGACTCGCTCACCTGGCGCAGTCCGCGGACCGCGTTCGTCGTGTGCGCCGCCATGTGGCTTTTGTCCATCGGCGGCGTGACGCCTTTGCTAATTTCCAATCAAACAATTCACCTACCTGACCTGGGCATTACCACCTGTCACGACGTCCTTGACCTCCACCACCTCCGCGCGTATTACCTGTACTTTTTTCCCATCATCTCTTCGCTGTTTTTCTTCATTCCACTCATTTTTAGCACCGTCTGCTACGTGCGCATCATCCAAGCCTTGTGCGCAGCCAACGTGGAAAACCGCGCGAAAAAAACGCGGGCTGTCTTTATGGCCATAACAGTCTTTTCTGTTTTCGTCATATGCTTCGCGCCGACCAACATCATCCTGTTGTCGCATTACGTGCAGTTTGCGCACAAGCACAACGAGGCGTCCTACGCCGCGTACTTGGTGTCTACGTGCATAGGGAGCATCAGCTGCTGTCTGGACCCCCTCATGTACTACTTCGGATCGTCTCAGTGCCAAAAACAGGTTCTCGCCTTTCTCAAGTGTCAGGGAGCGTCAGGCATCGAGAGGAGCGCACAGTTCACAAGCACCACCAGGTCAAGCAAGCTGGAGACTTTTAAAAGCAGTGTGAGCAACCAGTACAGGAAGCTGGTGGCATGAGCAGCCTGCATTTAAAGGGGGTTTAAGAACTTTGCAGCTGGCCAGCTGACCTTCTCAAACACCTGCTATAGCAGGTTTCCAAGGACTTTACATCACTTGTTTGATCAAGTCCAGCTCATTTAGGATGGTTGGAGTTGATTGCACTAATTCATTGGAACTTTTGAATTATTATTCATAACATTTCCAAGAATATGGCACTTAAACCGTTTCTATGCTGTTATAACATCTACTACATGCTAATATAGTCTTGCTTTATTTTTGTATTCAATTGTTACTATGTCACAAAAACAATATTCTTGCCGATAAAAGCTTGTTTAGATTTCAGATGTATAATGCTTTGTAAAGACAGAAATTAAAGTTGTTTAGAATATTTTACAATATTACCGTTTTTATAGTATTTTTAGCAAATAAATCCAGCCATGGTGAGAATAAAAGACAACAATCTTTTTTTAACAATTAAAAGATCTTTCCAGCCCCAAACTTTTTAACAATGCAAATCATGTAAATAAAGGCTTTAAATCTTGTTTAAACCAGCATATATATTTTGTGTGTAGTAGGAGTTTTTTAACCATGTGTAAAAATGATCAGCTTTTCTTTTATGCCAAAAATCATTAGGATGTTATATAAAGATCATGTTCCATCAAGATATTTCATAAATTTCCTGCTGTAAATTTGTCAAAACTTAATTTTGGATAATGCATAGCTTTAAACTTTTTTTTTTGCACACTCCCCACATGGAAAGAACCTATATGAGGATGTATGAGCATATATGAAACCTATATGCAGTATACTGTGTATGCACATATATGATAATAAATATTCTGCATATATGCCACATATAAGCAAAATTGAGCTGCATATATGTGCATATACAGGCCATATAGGTCTCCTGTATTGCTTAATTTTAATTAATTTAAATATTTTTTTTGTAAGGGTTTTTTTGACTGAGGTGAGACCCTTGAGCACTTCTCATTGCTGTGTTTGTGCACTTGGATGGGTTAAAAATAATTTTTATATATTTCAATAATTTTACTAATATATAGGTGCATTTATGCACACACATATATACATGCATATATGTATCTATATAGGTACATACCTATATGTAAGCATATATGTACATATAATATAGGAAAACGGCCAATTTTATATATATTAAAAACCTAAATTAAAACCTGTATGTTTATTTATATTTTTTCCGTGTGGGTGAAGACACAAACACTACAAATGGTGAAAATGATTTTTATATCAGCATATCCAAATTCTTCACAGATAGCTGTATTTACAAGAACAAATCCAACATGACAAGAAATCTTAAGGTCTGTCTTAATTTTTTGTTAGGTCAGTCCATTACATTTTGGGATATACTGTACATTTGTTTTTGTTCTGGAGCAAAAATGAAATCATGACAACCTTTGGTTTGCCCAAACAATGTGTTTGATAAAGGGTGATTTTGACTAGTTGTCGTCTGATCAAATCCTTGTTTTAACTTAAAAAACAACACAATAAAAAGTCCCTGAAATGCTATATTTAGTTCATTCAACAACATTTTTTGTTCTGCTGTTCAATCATAATAGTGTGTAATTGTGTGAATTATGCTGCGTCTAAAAGTGGAGATTTTTATTAAGGGACTGCTGTTTTGGTATCAGGTATGCTGCATACCACAGTAAAAACAAACAAACCAAAAACTTCAAAGGTACGTACAAAAACATGTGGAAAGATTCAATAAAAAAAATAAATGGATTGAGCCATGTGTATATCCAAACAGGAGACAGGACAATGTTAACAATGGAATGACAAAAACAAAAACAAAAAAACATTGACAAAAGCCTCTTCTAGGTGTCTTCGGTTTCCTTTCATCGCTTAAATTTATTCAGATTTAGTTTAGGACGATGTTACTGTTTTTTGCTGTCCTTTCACACGCTCATTGTCATGTTTGGAGAATACTGCAAGATAAGAAGGTAGTTTAAATGACAGCTTAAGCTGTATTTAACACAAATCATCCTATAGAGAAAAGACTTTCTGCATACATACACGTTCACTCTGAAATGGGTTGAGGAAGTTGCCACCCATTTCTCCATCATCTCTTGGTGTGCCAGGCTGATTATTCATGCTGAGGTTTCCGGGAGAGCTCTGATGAATGTGAACATTGAGTTTGAGGACAGAAACCACAAATGAATTTCAGAGAAGTAGTCATCACTGTTTAAATGGCTGTCAAAACCATACGGAAATGCCCCATACCTTTGGGAGACTTTCAATGTCACCAGATCCTGCTGTTGAATGGAGGAAAAAGGAAAAGACTTTAGAGTGTTCAGACACCATTACATTTTTCACTCTTTTGTCACATTGCAGCCATTTGTCAAATCATTTTATGTTTTTTTCTTTATTAATGTACACACAGCACCTCATATTCAGATCAGCCTTGCCACAATTCTGTCTCTGAGCTCTTCAGGCAGTTCCTTCATGATTCTCATTTGCTCTGACATGCATTGTGAGCTGTAAGGTCTTATATATAGACAGGTATGTGGCTTTCCTAATCAAGTCCAATCTGTATAATCAAACACAGATGAACTCAAATGAAGGTGTAGAACCATCTCAAGGATGATCAGAAGAAATGGACAGCACCTGAGTAAAATATATGAGTGTCACAGCAAAGGGTCTGAATACTTAAGACCATGTGATATTTCAGATTTTCTTTTTAATGAATAGTCAAAAATGTGAACAATTCTGTGTTTTTCTGTCAATATGGGGTGCTGTGTGTACATTGAGGAAAAAATTAACTTAAATGATTTTAGCAAATGGTTGCAAAATAACAAAGAGTGAAAAATTTAAGGGAGTCTGAATACTTTCCGTACCCACTGTATATATGGCATTGTGTTATATCGGTTAAATCTGCCTTACCTAATGAACCATTCATATGATGAGGCTCCATGCCTGCCATGCTGCCTGTTGGGCCATCGGAACCTGAACCTAATGGAAACTGAAAGGAAAAAATCCCATAAGAAAACCAAATACACTTTCATGTAAATATTTAAGAAACTACCAAGACTCACATTTGGTCTGTTTCCATTTGGAGGGACTGAGCTGATCAGGCTGTACATGTTGTCACTTGAGTTGTTTGACTCTAAAATCAATATTGTACATCACACATTAGTAGTTCATTTTCAGCTAAAGACAAAATAAACAATTGGGTATGGGTAAAGAACGCATTGCTACCTTTTTAGAATTTGACCTAATCAAAATATGTTAGAAACCCTGAACAAGAATTTACAGAGAATCCTTTTGTTTCTCTATGATACCTTAAAAGCTCTACAGTCTGTCAGTGGACTTGAAGTAGTATTGTGTGGTACCTGCAGGACTGGGCATGATGGGAGTTCCCGGAGGGCCACCTCCTGCTGGGGGGCCCTACAAACACACTGATTCTGCTTATTCAAATGACCAGACTGGGTTACGCAAAGTTACCTCAGACAAGATAATAAAAAACAAACAAAAAAACCTTAGACAACGTTACATTACCTACCGAATAACTGCTTGGAGATGTAGACGAATAGGGGATCTAGGGGAAAAAATATTGATGTTAATAATGTTTAGGATACAGGATCAGTTCATCACATGCCATGTTGAGAACTAACCGAGTTGTTATTTGGTGGATTTGGCCATGGTCTTCCTCCCGCAGGACCCCTTTATGCAACATTAAACAGAAATACACAGTGTTATACAACTTATATAGTATAAATGTTATACAGTTGTACAACAGGGATTCTGACTTAAAGGGACAGTCCACCCAAAAATGGAAACATGAAAGAAGATATTTTGAAAATGTATGTGGTTCCTACTGATTTCCATTATATTTTTTGTTCATACACAGAAAGTCAAGAAGAACCAAAAATAGTTTGAAAACATTCCTCAAAATATCTTCTATGTTCCACATTCATTTTGTGTGGATTATTCTTTAAAGCTGCAGTCCGTAAATGTTGCCTCTCTGCAGTTCCTTGTGGAATTCCTTTTATTGCGTGGGGTTGTGCTTAATTAAAGCAATAGTTTTGTACACTGACTGGATATGTACTCTAATGTTGATTTTGGATCATTTTTAACCCAAAAGAAAAAACGTACAGACTGCAGCTTTAATAATTCCTGGAATATTTATGAAATGATAATGGACTTTAATGTGAATACACACATCCCCGGCATCCCAGGTCCCACTAGGGCATTTAGGGGTGGTCTCATCCCCCCACCATAGTTCTGGAACACAAATAATACCCAATAGTACATTAACGTTATTGAACACTGTAACATTCTTACAAAAACATATCTATTTTTCCATGGATAACTTACCTGTGGTCCAATAGGAACCATTCCTCGAGGGACCATCCTCTGCATGGGACCACTCATGTTGGGATGTCCTTACAAACGGGAAAAGAGACAGCAAAGCGGTTTCACGCTTCATAGTTTGATGTATTACTACAGCTGTTTACAGAATCTACATACACAATTTCTATAAATTTGGGATGATATCTGTCAATCTTGCTGGATTTCCATTTAACAACAAAATTATCCAAAAGGGTAGATGCTGAGGTGGACTCATATAGCACCTCATATAGCGAGTACTGTCATATTTATTAAGTTGTTAGCATTTTAAATACCTGGCTGTCTTGTAAGATCCATCCCACTGGGTAGGAGGGGCTGGTTCCCAGGCCCCAAAGCCTGTTCAAATCAAGTATCTGTCATTATCATGCACCAAAGAAAACCTTCGACCTCAAAAGCAGAATCTATAAATACCTGATTGAGTATTCTGAGAGAACCTCTGGGCCCACCTGGGTATCGAGGAGACATAAACTGCTGAGGAAACACAAGGACAGGGAACACTTAATTAACATAGTCTACATCACTCAACAATTTTCGTGGTTCACCCAGCACACAAACCCAAGTAACTGAGGGTCACCATAAATCACACCACCAGATGGCAACACTGCAACATTGTGTTTTTTCCATCTGTAATTCAGTCTCACATTAGAGGTTTAAATTTACAACTTTATATGTGGCTTTAATTCATACCTTAACGTAAAACCAGGAAAAACATGTTTACAGCAATGTCTTCACATTGACTTCAATACAAATGAAGGTGCTATATTTCAACAGATACTTTATGTGTTAGTAAACTTCAAAGCTGATATCTCAGAGGGTTGGTTAAAATAACAGATGGATTCTACGGGAATCTGAGCTTAAGAATGAGTGATTGTCAATACACATCAGACAGCTCTCAGTTAACAGTTAATCAATGTATTTTTTGGTGCATTATCTCTGACGTACACACAGTCCAGTATTTATGCACTCAAATTATAACATATAACTTCAAATATAACAAATTATAACAGATAATTAAACAAATAATTGAGAAGACACACATCTCCTCTTTCCAATTAAAAAATGAAAGTGTGGAAATCCTCTGCTGCATATAGTTTTCTTGGCCTGAATAAATATTTAATTGCCCATTCATTCATAATCTCTCCTGACTCAGCGCATCTCTCCCGGTTCAACTGTCAGTCACAGAAGAAACAAATTTCTCACTGCTTTTATCTGAATTTATGTCTTCCATGCAGCTATCTGTTGTGTTCCAGACAGTTAAAAAGCACTGCCATTCAATGACCTTTATAAAAATATATATAAATATTTCAATGAAATGCTGTTAAAATCAATTTAATATTTATAAGTTAACAACAAAATTACAAAACAACTAAAATCAGTATTGATAAATATGCTGGTCAAGACAGGACACTCATTAGCCCCCTAAAAAAATGTTTATCCAACTAGGTTAGTGAGATGCCTTTTGTTTCAATGCAATACTTCTCATAAAAATGTGTGTGTGTACCTGAAAAAATCCCGGAGGCAAAGGCATACCGTCTCCAGGAGGACTTCCAATCACTGGACTCTTTGTCGCTGCTGCACTCTACAGGACACACACACACACACACACAACTCAGATAAAATATCCTCAAATATCTTCATAAAAAAAGAAAAAACATAAAGGACACGGGAAAATTCTTACAGAGGATTCAGATAACATGTTACGTTACATATCACTTCGATAAAAACATATGCTTGTTATAAATACCCTGAAAATAAATGACATTTTGCAGACCAACACACTAAACAAGCAACAAAAATGATTCTCTACATCAGCGCTGTATAATAATTGCTGCTCTTATTTATGCCCAGACAAGTTGCAGTACACTGCAATGTCACATAAAAAGTCACTGCACTATAAACACAGACACACTTTAAACACATTAAGCATTACAAGCAAAATATTTTTCTAAAAGAGACTTCTGTTTGCAGCAGAGGTGTATTTGCAGAACAGATATTGCCCGCTCTAGCAATAACATGCACATACAGCATACACAAACCTAACGAGAGGAAATATGAAACAGTGGGAAGACATGGACACTGAGAAGTTGCCCCTTCTGGCAAACACATTTTGTCCACTGAATAATTAACAGCACTAGTGTTGATACAGTACTACAGTTTCTCTGCTGGTTTAGGCTTTCTGCTCATTGGAAATAAAACAGAAGCAATTGCTTTACCCTATTTGCCCCTTACATACACTCACAGCATTTATCTGACCATACCCAGAGCTTTCTGAATGATGGCTGTCTGTACTCTACAGTACCTATTAGCAATTAGGGTGATAATAACTAAAAATATGCCAAATTGATCCAAATGTGATTCTTGTTTCTTTTACTCAGAAGTGCAGACACAATTTTTTGTGTCGCAATTATTTAAAAATATATACTAGTACATACAAACGCAAGGGAAATAATCCTAAATGTGCATTTTTAATGTTTATTTTCTGACTTCGTAAAGAAACAGCTGAACTATATACACAGCTACTATGTTCCAGATTTTAAAAGTTTAAGCCTGCAGCAGCTCGCTCTGTCTGGAAGTTCATACATTTCCATATTTATTAGATTTGCTCCTTCTGTCTGCAATAAGGAGGCAGTGTGTGTGTGTGTGTGTGTGTGTGCATGTGTAAAAGAGATTCCTCCAGTGGCTGGCTGGGTAGAGAGACTCATTTCTCTACTCATTAGAGAAACGTGGGTAGAATGGCAAGTCCCTTTGTCTAGACTTTCTCATCAGCTGCATCAGGACAACATCCTTATTCCTCACACTCAGAGAGAGACATGAATCTACTCAGATCAGCAGAGAGAAACAGAAAACATTAGATCCAGTCTGTAAGTTAGCTCTTGAATGGAGAATGAATGTGGTAAAGGAAAACTGGAATTCAGTTCATGTAACTAACCGAACAAGCCAAAGTGAACTTGAGATATTCATCTATTGAAGAACAATATCCAATTCACACAGACATTCATCCAAAGTACAAGCAACTTTTAAAATATCAGTCATTCTCTGTTCTTTTAAGCATGTGACTTGTTACATAAGCCCCAGTGAGAGACAAGAGAGATACATTATAGTGACACGTGAACCTGAAACATGTGTATAGGATGGTAAGATTAGGCTTTAAAGCCAGCTGAGAACACAGATAAAGCAATATAACAACAGGAAATATACCAGTGATACAGACAGGAAGGAGGACTCTCGCTGCCCTTCTCTATTAATCTCTCTCTTACTCCCCACATCTATTCTTCCCCTATAATGTGGATTTATAGGGTATAAGTTACATCGTATCATGTGCCAAATAGAATATGGGACTTCTACTGTTTGACACTTTACTGACAGGATGTGAATCTATTGTGATTTGTTGTGGAGAAAATGTACAACTATAGCCTACTCTTTCCTTACGCCAATCTTTGTTAGTGGCTCACTGAGTCATGCATTTTATAAAAACTTTGATTCACTCAATAACTTAACAAGCAACTGTACGCAGCTGCGTCCCAACTCAGGAGCTGCATCCTTGGAAGGACGTGGACTTCGAAGGTATGACCAAATCAAGTGTTGTTAGGCCTGTATAGCCCTCTTGTTGCCTAGAACTGACAGCTGCTGTTGATGAGTGGCAGTAAGTAAATTTTGAAAATTATACTCAACTTTTAACTGAAAACAAAGCAGGGTTAACAAGCTGTCGAAATAAGCTCACACTGATTAATTTATATAAATAACAAAAAATATAAACTATCTGTAAAATCACATATTTTTAAGGTATGTCAACATACTTGTATTCATAAGTGAGTCATTGAATCTTTCACTACACTGATTACGGCCACATTATTCAGCCTCTAAACTGGGAATCGGCTTGTGTTTATGAGTGAGTCACTGAATCTTTCACTCAGCTTATTCATTCAGTAACATTTATTCATTCAGGAATGCTATCTTTGCTTGAAATCTCAACAGTTTATTCTGCTACCATTTTATTGGTGGAGCAAAATCAAAGCAACTGGCAACCTTGATTGTGCTGGAAATCACGACAGTGACCTTATATGGGGCACTTATATTAACACTGATTGGTGTCCGTTTCTGTTGTTTTTCTGTGTAAACACATGCTGGGCTAACATATTTCACTACTGAGTTTGTGTCTCCTGCAGAATTCCAAAAATGCACCACTCAAGTTCAAAAAATGCTACTAAAAACTTTTTTTTATTTTAAATGTGTTCCATGTGTTAACAACTCATTAAAGCACAACAATAGATTCAGAACGACAACTTGGAGCACTGGTTGTGTGTTAAAGGATGGAGCCAGAAGCCTCCGGGGTAATGATGCAGTCCTATAACCACCAGGCAACCTTTCCCACAATATCTGCAGTCTAATCTAATGCAGTGGTGAGGTCATCCTCGCCACATCTCCTCTCCTGCTGTCTCTCTTTGCTGGAAACATTCTCTGCTTTACAGATGGCAAGCTTTAACCAACCAGTGAGTGTTTGTTTCTGTGTGTTCAAGGGGGTTACTTGAGGACAGCAATGTTTTTCAGTTAACCCACAATGAACACACATCCCCAGCTGCTAACTCACTCAGCCCTGAATCCACCTCTCGGCCTCTGGAACATGGCCAGCCAGACATTACAGGAACCTCTGAGAATAAGTGTATGCATACAAATTCAATTGTGTGTAAAAGCACCCGGGCTCAGATAGTGTGCATCAGCCCATATTGATATGAAATACACAGCAATGATAAAAGGATTCTCCCCATCATCATACCGATCATCTTTCACATCGGTCCCAATTCAGTAAAAGCAATGTGATAGATTGTGAACACGAACAAAAAGTTATTTTTAGGAGTTATTAGGATAAATGTTATTCAGCACCACAGTACAGTATGTATTAATATGTACATAATACTGTATGTATTATATCTTAACATAGTACATATAAAGAAGATACCCATCATTCTTTAAAGTTGAAATGTGTTAACATGTTATCATTGTCACTGAAGCACCACATTTTAAAGTAAAAGCATCCAAAGCATTGTGAGATTTTTTGCAAGAGATAAACATTGAAGATGAACAAAGATCAAAAAAGCACACTATTCAGTGTGGCAGCAATAATCTAAGCTCTGCATGTGGGTACACTGTGTGAAATATCTCTCTCCATTCAGGAGTGAAAATCTTCATTAACATGCTTGAATAGGCTGCATAATATTATAAGCTATTTCATGCTGCCGTGCTTCCCCTCTTTCTCTCATGTTTAATTTGCTGCTGTTTGTGTTCTACTCTGTTTGAACACAAAGAAAATGAAAGCGCAGACGAGACTAGCCCTAAGCCAGACAGGAGAGCATCAGTAGGGAATAGGAAGGATGTTCATGTAAGGACATTGTGTTTATCAGAACTCGGAACCAAATATGCTCAGGATTCGCTTATTTACTAAATTGTGCTGATTAATTAAATCACTAGTAGTTTTAGCTACAAACTACAGACCACCAAATTACTATTTATGTTGTATTTACAGAAATAACATCAGATTTTTAGTCATAAATTTCTATATGGGTAAATAATAGTGAAGAAGTAAATAAAACATCTTAAAAGAACATGTCACATTTAGGTTTTAGTGTGTAGCCTCATGTTGCCAGACCTTCAGTCACTGTATATTATAATATAATAAATAGATTAAATTAAATTACATGAATAAATCACGAACTGCCGTGAGACTGGGTTGATATTTTTAGTTATTTCGGTTTCCAGTAAAATTATAGTTGTTTTTTTATGACTCAAGTGTTGCCGAATAGTGTACCAATATACTGTAGTGTTCAATTAAAGGATGGTTTAGTATTTTATTGTGGATTATTTCGGAGCTATAATGGTGCAAACAGTGTGATCTCTTATTTACAATTATAATTTACTATGATTAAAAATGAACGCTTATAATGAAATTGAGAGAATATAAATGTATTAATTTAAGGAACAAAATAAAGATATCCTAATATTTGAATCTATTTAAGATTTAACTAACAATCATGCCAATAAATTCGAAAAACAAATACAGGAAACAATGATGTAATATGTAATATAATGATAAAATTGTATTCCACTTATTCCAGCTCCTCAAATGTATGATTATCTTCACCAGAACTAGTTAACAGGCAAACTGTTCCTTTACTGAAAAAAGCATGCAATAGCACTGACAAAAATCAGCTGATCCCCAGAGTCTCAGACTCAGAGTCCATTCATGTAAAATGACCGAGAGGCAACAGAGTACCAGTCATTGTCTGTTGATGTTTTTTTTTTTAAATTGTAATTTAATTCTATATACCTTTATGAACATATTAAAATGAAAACACCTCTGAAAACAAGATTGATGGCTTGCTTTAATAAGCCCTGCTAAACACAATGTAGCCGTAATTACATATCACTTTATAAGTATTTTATGAATTAATGGCATGTCTTTAACATTGCATGCATGAATGAGAATCAGAGGCACTTCACATGATTGAAGCATGAACTAAAAGCCAAGGCTTTTATCTTAATGAGCTGTGGCTGGTCAGCAGTTAATCAAAGTGATTCTGGTCGTGAGATCTACATAATTTGTGGTTGACAAACAGGCACCTGACTTGTAGGTGCAGTCGTTGTGGTTTTAATCAAGGTATTAGAGGAACAATGAGGCTATTATGCTGATTTTGACCTAATCAAAATGAGTCATTATTTCTTATGCACAAGTCTTTAATCTAATCACACTCTGTCGTCCGCCTTATATATAACCCTATTGCTCTCGATTTCTCTCTCTCCATCATACTCAGAATAGGTCAAGGTGTCCTCTTCCCTCTAGCCAAGATGACCGCAAATGTATGACATCATTGCTAATGCCTCCAGCACGGACCACCAATTTATCATCCTTCCCGCTTTCCATTCCCCTCCTGCTCACCTTAGCTCTGCTTCTATGAGCTGTACACTCACTCACAATTACCCTGCAAGGTTTCTCCAGAGACCAGCTGCTGTTCCACAGGTCGGTGGTTTCACACTGTTTGTGTTTATAGTACAAAACACCAAAATGTATTCATTGGTTTATTAGTTGTTCTCCTTACTTTCAATAAAGTCAATAAAGATGCGGTTCCTGCACCAAATCGTAATTGTCCTCATTGTAAGTAAACACATATTTATACTCACATAGTCATGAAAAGCTTTGGCTTCACTTGAGTGCTCACATGTTTCTCTCCTCTCAGGAGCAGCACAGTAGAGGTCCCAGAAAACACTGCAAGAGAAGATGTACAATGATAAGAAAAAACTGTTACAGCAGTGTGAGAATTAATAACTATTCTTAGTTAATTAAAGCCCTATTTGGATGGGATTTGTTTTCCCTGACGAAATGTTTGTTTCACAAACGCATTGTGAGATTTTTATACCATTAGAATTAAATATTTCAGTGTTTTCAAAGCAAAGTCAGTTCTAAAGGGATTTATTTTCTCTATATGAGTAAGTTCTATTTCTGAACTTCAATTATAGTCAGAGTATCCCGCATTTAAATAATTCACCCCCAAGGCATGAGCAAAAAAATTTCAGAGGGGGCGAGGACTGGTTGAGTTGTGTAGTTTGTTGTTGCCTTGTCTGAGAGGCGGCGTTTCATAGACCTAATTTACTGATATACGTTCAGCTTTTTATATTCGCAGACATCACTGACATTGTTTAAGTGAACAGTGATTTTGACACAATAACCAAATAGATGACGATAACCAAAAACAAACAGATGTTTTGTTTGTTGTTATCTTAGTAACCAATGCAGGAACAGTGAAGGATTCACCTCTTTCCCCGAAAGCAGCAGCTCATTTACAGGATTCTTTAGAAGGTAATGTTATTTTTAGTCACAGTTATCCTGTATTGGTCTTCTCTTCTTTTCATCTCCAAGTGGGCAGGGCCAAAGACACGATGATGAGAATTAGTCATTGATCTGATTCTGCAGAGGTGGCCCTGTGTCGCGCTCTGATAGCCTTTTATATTGTGACAAAAACTGATAAAAGTTGTTTCCTGAGCTTGGTTTCAATAGTAGCTTTATATTAAAATAACATTTTAAAGGCCAAAAGGTCGAGGACAATTTGAAGGAGAGTTCATGACCCCTTTAACGAAACATTCCATGAATCTATCATTGCTATTTTGATATTTATAACACTTTTAGTACACTAATCCCATCCAAAGAGTACTAAAAAGCTTTCAAGCATAGTCTCTTACCACCACCATGAGTGTAAGAACCCAGGCGGCTCTCCTAATGTTATGTTCTTCTCCCATCGGATCTGCCAAGTTAAGCAGAGAAGAAAGAAAGAGTTATAAAGACTCAGTGACAAGTCGACCTGTGCTCCCTTTGTGATTTAAACATAATTAAGGGCAAATTCTGCCATGGAGAGCTGAACTTTGAGTCAAACATGGTGCCCAGAATAAATCTGAGAGATAAAACTGTTACTTGGCATCTGTTTGAAACAGTTTCAGTGTGACTCAGTACATGACTCCATTAATAAAAAATCTGTTGACCAATTAACACTTCACTGAGCTCTGCTCTCCTTGGCAGAATATGCCATAAAAATAAATTGGAGATTTTAAGGCAATGTCATCATACTTTTTACGGTTAATAATGATAGCAGATTAAGACAATTGTTTTTTATGTTTATGTGTGCAAATAAGACATTATCTAATTGAATTATGCACTAATTTGCATGTATTTTCCAGAACAGCAATCTGAACACTGGATAAAGCCAGGTTCAGTTTCATTTTATTGACAATTTTTCTTTCCTAAGAGAATTATTTGTGTGAAAAGTTTTTACAGAGGAGATTTTGGATCACTGCATAATTCACAAATACTGTCAACATCCAGGAAAAAGTAATGGTAACACTTTATTTTACAGTAACACATATTAGTTGCTTATTTCCATGCATATTACTAGAATATTGGCCATTTATTAATACTAATAAAGCACATATTAATGCCTTATTCTACTTCCCTAATCCTACCCAATACCTAAACTTAACAACTACCTTACTATTAATACTATATTACTATTACCAACTATTAATAAGCAGCAAATTAGGAATTTATTGAGGAAATATATATATGCATTAGGGCTGTGCAATTAATCGCAATCGCTAAAAAAATCGCAATTTAAGCACATGCAATTTCTAAATCGCATAAGGCTG
>JAUCMT010000134.1:2311509-2346408 GCA_032357475.1 Enteromius thamalakanensis
TAATAAAATCGCAATCGCAATATTAGTTCAAAAAATCGCAATATGATTATTTCGTCCATATTGCACAGCCCTAATATGCATGTGTTTTTGTATCTACAACAAGACAAAGCAAACTAGCTCAAACTTGGTTTTGTCTGTAGTGTCTTACATGTAGTGTCTTGAGAGGCTTATTATCAGCATTTTATTAGTTAATTTCTGAAAATACTAGCAAAACACAGGAAATCTATGATTTAAATATACATCAAACACTTCTCTGATAATATGGTGAATGGGGAGAGTTGCTAAGGTAATATCCTTCAGTAAAAGGCTGTGCTTAGCGACAGTTAGTTATCACTAAAGCTTTTGCAAACCCTTCTCCTCTCTCATCCTTAACTCAAAAGACTAAACAGGAACAGAAAACACCATCCGTCTCGATGAGATCATCAGTTTTGGTCACTGGCCATGTGAGATGGGTTTACCGACATTAAAGCGCTGACGACAGCCGCCATAAACAACACGGGTGTGCCCAACATTATCTCAATACACTGCCGTGAGAGCTGCAGCTATTTTTGGGTCCAAGTCCAGCGTGAACTGGTTACATGAGCAGGGTGGCAAAAGACAGAAGTCGCAAAGGAAACCGGCCACAATGGACGGGGCGGCTGGCTTAGTCACAGGGGCTGGTTTGAGTCACGTCTGAGTGGTGGGCCAGCTTTTGTGTTTTTACCTCTGTGATTGTGCCAGGCTCTTTCTCTATCTTTCCTCTTCTCTCTTTGTTCTGTTCCACTATTTATCTGATCTTATTCACAAATATTTACTTGGCTCAAGAGCTGCGGCACTCATCTGCATCTGCATTTACTTTTACTGTTCAGTTGTATCTTGTCAGTGATCATGTTATCAGCAAGCGAGCAGTCGCTGACATGGATATAAACATCTCTTCTCCAAACGCAGCTTGAGAGGATGACAAGTCATCTACGCTGAGTGTCTCTAAAACAGACCCTTCAGAAAAAAATTAAAACATTGCTTTCTGACTGAAGAATTGTCGCTGCAGTCCACTCTGTGTATTGGATCATCTAAAGTCTTTCACAACCAGCTAACTAAAATGTATTAAATACAACCAGCTAACTATTACATATTGAATATAAACCACATTCAATTACAGAGCAAGCAAAGACTTTGTTTTATGAAAATCCATGTAAATAAGCTTTCAGACCCCCGCTGCATCTCCAAGAGACCGTGCCATTAAACAGAAACAGTTTGCCCAGTTTCTCGTGCCAGTGTGGTTTTGTATCCAGTGTAATTCAATTAAGCTGGGATCAAAGAACAGTGTGTGTTTCATTGGAGCCGTTTAATGGCCTACATGTAAACATTATCTCCCAAAACTACAGAGTCTTGAATAGACTTGTGTTTAGAAGCATTTTAGTGACACTCAAAGAGATCTTGGTGGAAATGCAGAAAGGTAGATCACCTACCTCTGACAGGAAGGTCTGTGCTGATTTCTGAGCTCCCACGTGTAGCAGATATTCATACACATATAGAGCTAACCTGCAGAGACAGAAAGTTAAGAAAACTTTAAGGCAACTTTTTTCATGAATGAACATAGCTTTCCATAGTAATGCTAGTCCTATGTCTGCTTCCAGTGGCTAAATTCAATTGCTCATTAAAAAACAATAGTCATGGCATCTCTGAAACGGCAAACTTACAAAATTCCCATCATTTAATCAATTACACTACTACTCTTTTCATACGGTGGAAGTGAAAGGTCAATGGCTCACTTAAAAAAAAACACTGATAAAAGCAACCATGGAATACAATGTCATGACAAAAAAGAAGTTAAATTTTAAAAATTTTCAATACTGTGTGCATTTTCAATACTGCACAAATGAGATTTGAGAGATAGAGTAGAGAAAATTTTTTTTCAATGAATAATAACTTAGATTTTAACCTGTCCCTTTCTGTTTTAATCATATGGCTTTAGACGGATATAGTAATTTGGAATCTTTGTTGTGTTTTTTTCTAATTCTTCATTTGTAGCCCCTGGTTAGCAATCAGATTTATAATAATATCCTAGCACGACCAAAAATATCTTCATTTTTTAATAAACTATCCCTTTAATTGAATCCATATCTTTATGGCCTGGCTGAGTATCCTCTCAAGGAACCAAATGAGCCCCAGTTCGGAGATCACTTTCAAGAAAAACTTAAGGCAAAAACATCAGGTTCACTGAGAGTTTGCATTACTCTTCAGTTCATCATTTCACTTGCAGTTCAGTTTGCACGGGGATATTCAATAGTTTCCCATATTTGCCAATGCCATGGTGTTTGATGTTTTTTTATACTGGTACAAATTCCTTCAAATGAAGCTCAAAGCTCATCATTTTTTTTTAATCTTTCAAGTATGTATGAGTGAGTCTGAGTCAGCACAGTCCAGCAGCATTTATTTAAATGTATAATTTCAGACACAGTCAAATTTAAATATATTTTACATGCAGACAAAATATCCACTCTCCTGCTTGTTTCTGCAAACGCAAACCTGCACCGAACAGCCTCAAATGTTCAGAGAATTCATATATACTCACACACAAAAAAAGCCACGAAGAACATTTTTACCACTATGTAGAAGACAGTGTTTGCACAAGAGAAGACAATGCTGAAGAGTTTAGGAAAATTGGAAAACCAAGATCAAACACAAGTGAGATCTGGAGGAACGACAGGGGGTCCTGAGCTCCTGAGAATCAATCCTCCTGAGATTGTGAAAAAACTTTCATATTCTAATGACAAAGAATAGCAAAGAAATGGAGAGAAACCAGGAACTTTCCAGCTGTGCTCTCGTTTCAGCAAAATCCAAACTCTTCCAACTACAACAGAAAAGAAACCAGGTTTCTAGAGTCTAAGATTAAAAGATGATGTGCACATGCATACTTCACCAGTTTTCGTTACATTTTCATCATATATGGTGTTGTGGATGATTGCCAGGGTATTGTTATTGGTTGTTAGGGATTTCTGAGTGGTTTCTAATTAGCTGCTTAGCCAAAAAGGCCTTCTTCCTGTTTTTCTATCTATCTTCTATCCCCCAGAGATGAAAATCACTTAGTCAGGCATAAGTCCTTATATAAAAAGTGACAGCACTCCTCAGCAAGCCACACAATTTCAGCAATTATTCATGACTGTAGTATAGTTGAGTTACACAATTTCATTTAAGTATGGTCAAAAATAATAATGCCTGCTTTAGCAAACACCATTAATTAAAGAAATATAACAATACAAATGACAACAGTCAAAGCAAATTATAATTTAATTGTATACACACAATAAAATTAAATAAAAAATACAAATAACCAATTATGTAAACCCTAAAAACAAACCAGTTTGATTCTGTTCAGGAATAAACCTGAATAATTAACTTTGTCGACTACATCTCCACTTATTTTGTACAACAAAAAGACCAGGTAAATCAAGTTATAACAAAGTGATCCTATAACTATTCACTACAGTTCAAGATACTGGATGTACATACAACATGAGAAATGATATGAAGACATAATAATGACAGAACAGAAGAAAGGCGAGATGAGCACAGTGCCGTTAACCTCATGCTGTGCCCTTATCCCGTCAACACGGCGCTCTTCCCTGTTCTACAGATGAACTGACAACATTCTCATTGGCTGCCTTGCACTCGCTAGATACAAACAGACTTGTATCCCAAGAGACATTAGAGAGTGGGGAGTTTGAGGGTGATTCTGTCTGTGTGTATTTGTATATTAAGGACAAATGTCTATGGGTATGTGTTTGACACGTTAGGTGCAGTGAAAGAGAACAGAGGATGAACACGGAAAGACAAATATAGAGATGGGTAGAGCAGAGGCAGAAAAGCAGGAACTCATAAATGATTAATGATGAGAGCTGAAAAGGAGGAAGGAGAGTGACATGAGGACAACAGAAAAAAAAAAAAAGATTGTAACCATGAGTTGTAAAATAGCTGACAGATTACAAAAGTTGCTTTAATTTAACAAAACTGTGCGCGTGAGCCTATAAGCAGTATATATACCTGCTATTTTTGACTATTCCTTTGTAAATGTATACATTTATGGTGATTATGGATTTTTATGTGTGGTGTTTTTTAATGATTTTATCTTTTATGTGGTGCTGAGGTATATTTCATATTATTAGTGATGTTTATTAGAAATTTTTATTTCTTATTATTAATAAGGAATTATGTGAAAACGATGATACATTTTCAACAGGCTTCTTGAACAAGTAGGACAAGTTCAACAGGAATGAAGTTGAAACAGCTACTCTTTGTAACAATCTAAAGGTCTTTTTCTGTCACTTTTGATCAAAGTAATGCACTCATGCTGAAAAAAAGTTCTTCCACTTAGTCTTTGAATCAAAACAAGTCAATCAAAAAAAGTATTTTAGAAGGGGAAAGGCCATCTAGGTAAGGAATGAGACTCATATCCTGTGTGGACAGGACAATGCTACATTCCTCAGCCTACTGGGCCCAAATTCTTCAGCTGTGTTGGTTAATAAAAAAGTGTTTTGCTTTCTTATTTATTATCAAGTGTCAATAAAACTGAATTTAATAAAAGCAAAGAAAATGCAAACAAAATTCAACAAAGCAAGTGTCATGTTTAAAGGTCACGGAATAGTGTTTGACTTGAGCAGGCATATAAACACAGAATGAAAAGCAGGAGAGTTAAGTCCGAAGCATGCAGCACAACACCTTCAGAAACAATGCCGTTCTCTACGACAACAGGAAATGCCAGCTTATCTTGCAGATGAAAGCGGGGAGATAATGTGCAGCTCTGGAAAAGAACTTGCAACATACACGCTTACCAGAAACTACAGGAGAAACAGACCAAAGTGACAACAATGGAGAAACCACTTAACTTTGTTGGATTTCAAACAGGTCACATGGGAAAACTAAAGGACCGTGCAGACTGTGTGTGTGTGATATGTGAAAAAAGAAGGCTGTAATACACACAGGCTAAAGACAGAGAGAAAGACTCCTCGTCGGTTTTCTAAGCCATGCCGTCACGCTTGCTTAACCTTGCAGTAGGGCCGGTGTGATGCTGCTTGCATATCAATGATGGAGAAAAATATCAGAGGCCAACCACTCTGCAGGAAAACTGTTCCAGCGGCAGGAACGACAACACCACTCATTCTCTTACATACTGAGTACAACTGCAGAACATAGAAACGCCACTTTTCACCACATTGGAAAACACAAAGATTATGTATATTTGAAAATCACCTTTTAGGAACTTTGTAGTAGAATAATATATTTATATCATTTCTGGTGCTCACACAGTATAGAACATGATGATAGCAATGCCAAGGTCATGTGTTCAACTCCACGGGAACGGATGAACTAACAAAATGTTTCAGTGCTATGTAATTCACTTTGAATAAAATGCAAAATAAATAAATGCCAAATGCTAAATAAATAAATAAATAAATACAATCATTGTATTAATGACAGCTAAATTCTAAATTTGATATCTTTGGAAACTGTCACAGAAACCTCCATGGTGAGTTTGTTTTGATCATTTTGTTTTGACATCTCTATGTGAGGAATATTTCACATATGTGTTCGCACATGGAGCTGTAGAGAAGAAAAGAAACTTCAGGCATTTTAGATAAACATTCTATAATACATTTTCCACTGAGCTAAAAGCTGTTAGAAGACATGTTGTGACAGATGTTTTTCTTATTAGACGGTTTTCATGTCTTTGATTTGAATCGCTCAGATCACTTACATGAGCGTGGGTCAGATTTAAACCATGTATAACGATACAGTTCCTAATAGGGTTACATGCCAGCTGGTATTTTCACAAAAAAAAAAAAAATTACTCTTCTGGTATTTAGCAAATGTCCAATTCGGACCCATATGTACACATTCGTAGTGAAACCCAAAAGCACACAGACTATTAATCACCTTCCTTACAACCAAGAAAGTGACTTCAAACTGAGATCGGTCTACAAATTGGATTACAGGGTGAAAGGTATCAATGTTTGGTGATTTTCACAACACAAGAGCAACTTTTAAGTTAAGAGGGTGCTTAAGATCACTTTTTAAAATCCAGTTGTATTTATATTATTATTATTATATTAAATTACCAGACACAAGTCTATTCTGACACAACAGATAAACGGCCAACAACACAATGCAATTTAAATGTGATTTAACTGACTTGCAAAAGGACAAAATTCGACACAATACAACAACCCTTAGCACATTACCAAGCACCGTTAGTTTTATCTTTGATAATAAATTTTGTTTAGAAATATAGTTTCAGCGAGGACTATACTTGTTGGTCCATATCCATGTAGAATAAAACAGCTGTTTCTAGAATAGGCTACCTACTGCATATAACATTTTCATCTCATCTGAACGAACATTATTTTAATGATATATCTATATCCTATTCCTTGCGTAAACTTTTAATTTAAATAACTTAAGGAAAAGTGAACAGCAAAAAAGAGAAAACATCAAAACAAATGTTAAAATCAATTGCCAAAACACTAAAACAAAACAAAACAAAAAAAGGGGAAATTAATATATTAAAATTCTGATGTTGAAAATAAAGTTGCCCATACCATTTGTTTAGCAAAAATGTCTAAAACTATTGAATCTAGTGCTGTGTTCGACACTATTGACCACAACATCCTCTTGAATAGACTAGAACACTCTATTGGCATTAGTGGAAGTGCCTTAGCATGGTTCAAATCATACTTATCTGACTGCTATCAGTTTGCAGAAGTGAATGAAGACTTGTCATATCGATCACAAGTGCAACATGGAGTACCTCAAGGCTCAATACTAGGGCCGTTACTTTTTACGCTTTACGTGTTACCTTTGAGAGATATTATCAGGAAACATGGTGTTAGCTTTCACTGTTATGCTGGTGACACTAAAATTGAACTGGAAATTAGGTGCTGAGCATCCGACCAGAGGAGAAACCTGGTTTCTCCCAAGGTTTTTTTTTCTCCATTCTCTCAATGTTGTTTAGCTTACAAAGACCGTCTCTGCATTTAATAAATAAATAGTTTAATCTCGTAATTATACATTACCTTTACTCTGTTGTCCTATCTGATAATGTTCAGTGCTTTGCTACAATCTGTATTGTTAAATGCGCTATATAAATATATAATAAATATAAATATAATAAAAATATTGATTGATTGATTGATTGAATCAGTTATTCAGATAACATTCAGACAACTGGAGAGGTCAACGAGTCACAAATAAAGCACAAGGAAACAAACTATCTGAGTTAGTTAATTACTGTAAAAATCTAATTTCTAATAATATTTCTTATAATGCAGAAAGCACGCAACTTGAGAGGCGAAGCATACAGTAGTACATGCGCCAGTATATGTCTCCTCTGACTAAATGCGTGTGTGCGACTGCAGATTTGATCGCGAGAATTCCTCCTCCACCTCCTGATAAATATAACTTACTTTTCTCGGGCTTGACTATCCGATGGCACGCTGTTCTTGCCTTTGGCGTACATGCTTGCACAGACGCGACTGTCACGCACCTGTCAACCCATCACAGCCTCTGTCGAAACAATCTCATCACCATAGCGACTCAGTCAGCTCCTCACCATTGGATGGACCGCAGTGAACAGGCGCCCTCTCTCTTCTCTCTGTCTCTCTCTCTCTCTCTCTCTCGCTGTCTGAGAAAGAAACCTGGATGACCCCGCCCACTCAACACCTTTCGCAATGACTGCAGCCACGCCCCCGTAATCCGCGGAATTCGCAGAGGAATCTTTTGGGACAGATTGTTGTAAATAAACCTGAACAAGAAAGTAAACGGTGTGACTACACATAAAGGTTTATTTCAGGATGAATATTGTCATTTTACACTCACAGACATTCAAATGTATTTTAATTTAGTTTCAGAGACCTTCACTTGAGCTATGTCGGCTAGATTGTAAGTTACTGAGAAAAAAAAAAGAAGAAAAAGAAGCGATTTCTTTTTAAACAGTTTCCCTGTGGAAAAAAGAAATAGAAATTCTTCCCGAGAAAAGAATAGACTCCAACAGACGACTGAACAACTGTGAATTCAACTCATGCAGCGTTTCACATTGAATGCCTATAAACACTTTAAATATAGATTAGGCATATAGGCCTTTGTATTGTTGGTCAGTGTAAAAAGTGGATAATTAATGCAAAGTAGGTACCCTACACTAGATGGTACACGTCAGTCTAGGGTACACACGTGGAATGCTGCCATCTAGTGAACAATTCCAAAAGAATCACAAAATAATACAGTTCAGATTACTATCTGTTTTAAATTATTGTTTTTGTCTCTAAGATTAAGAATTATATTTATACTCCTGTTTGGGGTTTAATTAAATTATTATTCATTTAAATTTGAGTTGAATAGCCCACAGATTACTTATGAGTTTATTCATTTACCCATTAACTTTCATCCACGCTGATCTATCAGCTACCTGTCAGGTAATTTACCACTAAGTTAGATTTCTTACCAGTTAAATAAATACATAATGTGTGTGTGTATTTCTGAATGTTGGGTTTATTCTATATTCAGGTAAGTGTCATATGTTGTTAATGTAAAGTGACACTTTATTAAGATATAATAACAATAACAGTTGCTGTCATAAAATAAATAAATTTAGCTTAAAAAAGGTTAAATAAAGGTAGGTCTAGCCAATACATTCACACTAGAATTTTTTTTTATTTTTATTGGACGAGACACATGTTCAAAGAACAACATTACAAGTTTACTTTGCAATATTTAATTTTTGAATTTTGAAAATTTAATTAGGTTATTTTTAGGTTATTAGTTTGTAAATAATGGATTGGACCGGCTACTAGCGTGCTGCCATCTTGTGGACAATTCAATTCCAAAAAAAAAAAATGTTTACTTTTATAACAAATTATGTCAGTCTCTGTTCTCTTGTTTTTTCTTGTTTTAACGATTACTAAGTTTTTAGGTAGAATAATTTTGTAGCCTTCCCCAGACACAAATCTGGCTTGGTTTTTATCAGCCTAATCTTATTTTCACCAGGTCAAAAACGTAAATATAAACCACGCCCAACATTAGCTTCAAGTATGTTCCACCCACAGCTGGAAAGCCACATGCACATACTTGTTGATTGTTTCCTGCAGTCGCGTGATTGAGTAGCGTTCATTTGACTTCAGTTCAAACACTAGGAGTAGATACTGGCACGAGAAGACAAGATGTCCCTTACTGTAAAAAACATTTCTGTTACTTACAATCCTATCAACCAGAGCAATACCTTCACCAGCGGGGATTTTATATCGGGACAAGTCATTCTGGATGTAGTGAAGGACACACAGATGCAGTCGTTGAGTGTGAAAATTAAAGGGAAAGCAGAGGTGTGCTGGTCAGAGCGTCACGGTAAAACTACTGTTGTTTACTCGGATAAGGAGAAGTATTATTCCGTGGAGAGATTTTTTGTTCGCGAGGACAAAACACATGGTAGGAGGGACTATAGTTGCTGTAGGCTTTGCTTTAAATTTCGAAGAAACTTCGAGCTTCGATGTAACCAGCTGTGTTTTGTGCTGTAACTTGATCTTGCAGGAAACGAGATGCTGAAAGATCCATCAGGACAGCCGTGTAAGTCTGTTTGCGAACTAGATAATGCAAAAATAACTTTGCGAAATATATAAAATCGAATCTCTAATATGATTTTGACCTCTTAGATCCTTCCGTGGTGGCACAAGGGCGCCATGTTTACCCATTTACCTTTCAGTTGCCTCTACAGTAAGTAAAGGAAAAGAGAACATTTAAGAAGAGTTTAAAAAGCAGCTTACCAAAACAGTACACCATCCAGCTAAATATCCTAAACAATTTGTTTTTACTAAATTCATATTTTAATATATGTATGTTTAAAAAAAATGTAGCTAATAAAATGGAAAGTTTTGCAAAACTACTTTACAAGAGTTTTTTTTCCAGAAATGTCAACCTTTTAATGAGACTACACTTTTACAGGCACTTCCCACCAACATTCAAAGGTTCAGTTGGAAAAATTGTCTACACTTTGGAGACAAAACTCTCCAGATCAATGCGTATTTCAAGTAAAGGCAAAACAGAGTTTCACTACGTCCCCAGACCAGATGTGTCCAATCCTGAACTAATGGTGAGCTTACAATCCCATATATGGCTTTAAAATGCTGTACATCATCTATATGTTTTGAGGTTTTCTCTCATATTAAATATCTTGGCACCTTGTTTAGGAACCTCAGCATGGAACCAAAGATAAACAAATGAAACTCTTCACCTCTGGGAGTGTCTCCATGAACATAAGCACTGAGAAAATGGGATACTACCTTGGTAACATTATATTTCTAATATTGTTAATGTTATAATGTTATATTAACGTGAAATAAACTTATCATTGCAAACATGTAACATTTGTAACAAGATTAAATTTATGTAAAATTATATGTATCATGTATCTTAGGTGAACACTGTTTAATGGACTTTTCCATTCTTGAGTTTTATGTTTACAGACTGTAAGCACTCTTGTGTAAGCAAATAGATATAGATGATGAATGAGGTCTTTTTAGATCCTGTGTTTTCAGCTGTTGTAGTAATTCACAAAAAAGTTTTATCAGTTTTATATATTATTGCCACATATCAGGCTTGCTATCAACCGTACCTGTTCCCTCCCCATCTAAACCCACACACCACTTGTTTCTACTTGGTTCTACTTTTTTTTGGTTTGGTTTTTTGTTTTTTTTTACTTTTTGAAAAAAGCCTAACATAATGTTTACACAAACATATATTATCTGTACAGACTTCGTTGTTAATTTTCAGTGTATTTTTATCTCCTATGTAACACGATTTTGGTTTAAGTGGCCCGTTCTATCATAAGAGTAATAGTTTCTAGTGATATTTTACTCTGAAATGACTTAATTGTTTTATTGTGTCTCTCCACAGGAGAAGGCTTGAAAGTTTTGGCTGAAGTTCAGAACTGTTCTTCCCGTGCAATCAAACCCAAATACTGCTTGTATCAAAAACATAGTTTTTTTGCAAAAGGAAAGCGGAAACTTCACACACATGACCTGTTTAAAGAGGAAGGGGAACCCATTGAGCCGAACTCAAAGAAAACTGTCACCAAAGTTCTGTCCATTCCTCCCACCCTTGCCATCTCTATCCTTAACTGTAGGATCCTCAAGGTTGAGTACAGACTCAGGGTGAGTTTGAACATCTTAAGCATATATTAGAATGCCATATCTCTGTTCTATTTTTAATTTAAAGTTGGATCATAATGTGTAAAAAATAATTTTTAAATAATTAAGGGATGTTCTGATTATTTATCTCCAAGAGTTTCTGATGTCATTTTGTAACATGTTTTTTTGTTGTTGTTGAGTCTGTTTCCTGTGCATGTTTTAATGTCTTTTATTTTGTAGGTTATCACAGTTCCTGTTTGTTTCATGCTTTCCTTGCCCTTGGTTGTCCAGGTCATGTGTTTTGTTCCTATTGGTTGATTCTTGTCATGTGATTCCCAGTGCTTGTTATAAGTAGTCACGTTTCCATTGTCGTTTTGTTGTGTATTGATGTGTAACCTGCTGTCGGTGAGTGTAGTCTGGTCATGCTACAGCAAGTCACGTCTGTCTTTACTTACTTACTGTTCATGCCATGTTGAGTCTGTTCATGTCAGGTTTAATAATTTATTTGTATTTTTAAATTGCACTTTTGATAATAAATTGCACTTGGGTTCTTCTATGCTCGCATTTAGTTGACAATCATAACAAATGTTCTTAATTTAAATAATTTGCTTTTCAATATCTGTGCTTTATGTCTAGATCTGCCTGGATGTACCATATGCTTTAGATCTTGAAATCAATTTCCCAGTTGTGATTCTTCCCCCTAAGCCTGTGTCAGGGGCTACAAACAGTGACTCTGAAATCTCCAATCAACCAACCGGAAGCAATATATACCCCAACCCACCTACTTTTGCTCCACAACCTAATGTTGGACCGTCTGGTCAGTTTGGTGCACCTGGCTACTACAGACCTACTCTGAATCAGTTTCCTCCACCTAGTTACCCTGGACCTCCAGGTCAGTCTGCTCCTCCTAGTTACTCAGGACCTCCAGGTCAGTTTGCTCCACCTACTTACCCTGGACCTCTGAGTCAGTTTGCTCCACCTAGTTACCCTGGACCTCCAAGTCAGTCTGCTCCTCCTAGTTACCCTGGACCTGCAAGTCATACTGCTCCTCCTAGTTACCCTGGGACTCCAGGTCAGTCTGCTCTACCTAGTTACCCTGGACTTCCGGGTCAGTTTGCTCCACCTAGTTACCTTGGGCTGTCGGGTCAGTCTTCTTCACCTAGTTACCTTGGGCCTTCAGGTCAGTCTGTTCCTCCTAGTTACCCTGGACCTCCAGTCGGGTCACCATCAGCTCCACCTCCATATCAGGAATATCAATTGTTTCAACAATTTCCAGAACAATGTTAATGTTGTTCTAACTTAAAGTTAAAATTGTAAATTGTGCTGCTTTAAAATTGTACATTTATTCAACCGTTAAAATGTATTAATTTGTGTTAAACTGTACTAAGTGACAACATGAACATTTGAGTTGACTCAACTTAAAATTAACTAAGCGCATATATATACGGCTACATATATATTTATAGTTGAAAAACACATGCAAGTAATAAAATAATTTTTATCTGAACAGGTGGCAAACACTTAAAAATAAAGGTGCTTCACAATGTCATAGAAGAACATTTTTGTCTAAACGGTTCAATAAAGAACCTTTAACATCTGAAGAACTTTGCTGTTTCATAAAAGGTTCTATGTGGTGAAAGAAGGTTCTTCAGATAAAAAGGCAAAAAACAGATGGTTCTGTAAAGAACCTTTGACTGAATGTTTTTTTGTGGAACAAAAAATGGTTCTTCTTTCACACAACTTTAGCTCCAGAACCAAAAGTATATTACTAAAGCACTGGGACGATTGTGAGCAAACTATTTCCAGTACCATTTTGCACCGATGGTGGGTACTAGTGACATCATTTATGCGCATGAGTTCAACAAGAATAACAGAATAACAGGAGAATAAAGAATAACAACGTGAGCAACATGAGGGTGGAGGATGTTGTGATCAAAGCTGTGTTTTTGTTGCGTTTCGGGGTTTCACAATAATGGACATGGAATAAAGATGTATATTTCTAACAATTTAAAGAACGGAAAGTTAACTTGCAGTGCTATATCACAGAAAGCACACATATGTCTGCAAGATGTCTGTTAAAGATCTCTTGATTTGGAAAGCATTTTCTGTCTAAAAATGTCTGTCAGACATCTTAAAGATGTCAGTTTAATATACATTCTAAATCGACATCTTAAAGACATCTGGTAGAGGACTATTTGACATTCTATAGATGTATTGCAGATGAGCAAACATCCTAAATAATACGTCTTGCGGAAGTAAATGTCGACATCAAATAGATGTTTCCGATATATACTTGTGCTATCAGGGATGTCACTGAGGCTGATAGATGCTGAAAATGCCATGGAAAAAGTCTTCAGGTAAATGCTATTTAAGCTGATAGAAAGTATACACAATATGTTTTAAATTATGGCAAGTGAGGGTGTTTCTTACACGTTTAGCTAATCAGTTTAAACTTATGTCACCAATAGTTCCTGGAACTTATTATATCCTATTCTGAAGTAGGAGCTAATTTAGTTCCTCCAAACAAAGTTCCTGGAACAAAAATTGTTCCTAGTTGCACCGGTGCAAACACGCCAAAACGTGGGTAGTTCCACAATTGGTTTGAGTACTACGAAATTATTTCTGCGGCGCAAAAGGCCCTTATGCCACCACCATGAAGAACCTTTTAAGCGTATTTTATTCTGTTGTTTTATATTACTGGAAACATAAAAACATTCTCAAAATGATGTAAAAAAGATTACAAGTCATAACATGAGACATAACAATTGCTAGTCTAAAAATGTCAAATATAAAATAATAAAAAAGTCATATTGTTAAATGGCTACATGGCTGTCTGTCAGTTCATTAAACAACTCTGTTTAATCCATCTCTAGCTCACTTTTCTACCTCTGCAAAGCTAAACTCTATGCTGATTTATGTTTTATTACAGATTCTGTCACTTGCACCTTTGCATGTGGATGCTGCTAGTTTTGATTGTTTTTACAACCACCCAACCAAAAAAATAGAAAAAACCCCTATGAAACCAGCAAAAGCTAGTGTTGTTTTTAACTATAACGCCGGTTTCACATTGCATGCGTCAGCAGGGCGTGAATAGCGTATTTTTTTCGGGGCCCATGTTAACAGATGAGTGCTTTCACATAGCACGCAGGAGCTGAATTAAAGTGACAGTGCGTTGTTCTTGATCTAAACTGACCTGATTAACTTGAAAAGTAACAGATTTCACCATAAAATCGTGTAATTTGATGTTTTTCGTGTTTCACGCTCACCATATGCAAAAATAAAATACAAAAAAACAATTTACACAAGTTTTTTCCCAAACTTCAAAGATCTGTTAAATGAATAAAACCAGAGGCATTTGGCGGACGCTGCTATGACCAGGTGTCAGTGCCAAACTTCAGCCACCCCCTTCGTCAAGTGTTGATGCTGATGCCCCGTGTGAATCCACCGTAACGGTGCAGCGTCAGCCAATGAAATTAGAGAGTTTACTGCTCTTGACCAGGATTAACGTGACTGGCTAATGTATTTGCATAGAGCGATCCTGATTGGCTGACGCTTTCGTCGGAGGTGCTTCACTTGCGTTGCTCGCCACAGAAGTTAAAAAATTCTCAACTTTTGCCGCAAGCAACGCCAGTGAAGCGTCACAGACAGATCCACAATTCCTTTCGGCAATGCTTGACGTCACCCATTCAAAGTCAATGGGAAGCGTTGACGCTGACGCCCCATGTGAATGCACCGTAAAAGCACAAACGCGGCAGGCCGCTCAGGCGCTGCTTACACCCTGCATTGTGAAACCATCACCTTGTGTAAGGGTGTGTTTTGATTCTAGTTCTAAAAAACTATTTAAATATTAATATTATTCACAGCTATACCACCCCGAGAGGAATGCTATATTTTTCAGTAAGCTAATAATGAAGTACTGAAACTTATTCATTAACTACTATTTCTTATTCTGTAAGTACCAAGTTTAAAAAAAACAAACAAACAAACAAACAAACAAAATGAATGAATACACTTCTCTTCCCTGGAGAAAAACGTAAGGATTTGCAAATATGTTCCTCAAAGTTCTGATTTATTTTTGTTATTTTTAGCCAAATTAGGGTTTTCTGAGGAATAATGAGGACGCCCTTGCACAGAAACTCCACAATATAATCTCATTAGATAATAGTATGTATTTTTTAGACACTTCTTATTCATTAGAAACTAGTACCTATTTCGGAAACGAGATACCAATATTTGTTCTTGTTTATTTGTTCCAATATCTTCTTGGCTCAGTTTATTTACTGTACATCTACGTTTTTGGGATTGTGAAGAGTGTAATCATGATCCATGAATCATGATGTCGAAGTGCACAATGAATAACTACCACTTCCACATTTGGCCATGTGTGCTGCCGTAGTATTCATAGAAGGATACTAGAGATATTGCGTCATTGATAGGCAACAATGAACAGATTATTTAAATCTGGAATTTTTTTGAATTTACAGATCCTACAGATCTTTTGAGGTAACGTAAGTACACAACTGCATGAAATATATAACACTGTGCAAGTGGTTTTTTTGATATTTTATAACAAAAATCTTACATATTGTGCCTTTAAAGCATAAGCACTAGTAGATAATGAATAAATACTAGTACTTCATGGAAAGGATGCTAGCATCTAAAAGTATTAGTAACATGGAAACAGAAACTAGTGTGGTTTATTAGATTAAATGTTAAAATGCTTGCCATACGCCAAAGGTTTATAGATTAAATGTTAAAATGTCTTGCCATAAGCGCGCAGCTAGCGCGTACCTGTAATGTAATTCCATAGAGTTAACACGTCAAAAGCGGATATTGGCACCAAGTGACAAGATGTCCCTCACTGTAAAAAACATTTCTGTTACTTACAATCCTATCAACGAGAGCAATACCTTCACCAGCGGGGATTTTATATCGGGACAAGTCATTCTGGATGTAGCGAAGGACACAAAGATACAGTCGCTGAGTGTGAAAATTAAAGGGAAAGCAAAGGTGTGCTGGTCAGAACGTTATGGTCAAACAACTATTGTTTACTCGGATAAGGAGAAGTATTATTCCATGGAGACGTTTTTCGTTGTGGAGGACAAAACACATGGTAGGAGGAAATATAGCTGTATATGGTTTATGTTAGTATAAACATACATCAGGTCGATTCAAGCAATGTTGTGTGAATCTTAGGTGAAGAACGTGAAATGCTGAACGACCCCTACGGACAGCCGTGTAAGTTACGTCTGTTCTCAAGTTAGATGAATAATTGTAAGAAGAGTTATGGTAGTTAAACTGAAACCCAAATTTTCCTTCTATGACTTATAAGATTCTTCGGTTGTTGCAGAAGGGCGTCATGTTTACCCATTCACCTTTCAGTTGCCTCAACAGTAAGTTATCTGCTTTTCATCGACTTTGGATCTGTAAAACGTGTAGGCCTATAGATCATAAAAGATGTAGCCTATGTGATCATGAAATGTACTTTAAAACGGGGACAAAAGAGTTAGGCTATCTTCACGTTTGACACTGCTCATACTTTACAAAGAGTTAACAATTAACCAGTTAATCGCCATAATATGACGTTTCTCATTTACAGCGTAGCCTTTCCTAAACCTCGCTTAGCGATCTTAAATATATTAATCATATTTGCGTTGTCGGTGTCATTAGACGCATCACGCGTTTGTCAACTAGGCTACTGAGGTTTCCAGAATGGAGTTTTTGGACTTAGTCTGGTTTTTGACACATGTTTCTGTAGGCCTACTGTTCAGAACGCGATTGGTTTAGAACCGTAATCATGATGCACTTATGCAGGTCTAGGTGTTCTCTCTGTTAAGTGGTTTTCCATGGCATTGCGTGCCGGTTAAGTCTACCTTTCTTTTCACATATTAATGACATTTAAAAAGTTTAAAAATACATTTATCTGGTATTTAATACATTGCTTTATTTGTTAATACATTAACATTTATTTATCAGATCTGTTTTACAATCTCATAATAACTCCACATTTAAACATTCTTTTCTTAATAGACACTTCCCACCATCCTTCAAAAGTTCAATTGGAAAAATTGTATACTCTTTAGAGGCAAAACTAGAAAGAGCCATGCGTGTTTCTAGCAAAGACATAGCAGAGTTCCACTATGTACCCAAACCTGATATGCCTGGTCCTGAACTAATGGTGAGACTATGGTTAAAATCCCATGTATGTTTTACCGTACATTCATCTATATTATGTCATTATATCTATTATATGTTTTGTCTTGTTTAGGAACCTCAGTATGGAACCAAAGATAAACAAATGAATCTCTTCACCTCTGGGAGTGTATCCATGAACGTATACACAGAGAAAATGGGATACTACCTTGGTATTTGTTATTGTAACATCTCAGAATTGGGATGTTCCTTAATTGTCTACCATTCTTGTTCTGCTGTGTCACATAAAGCCAAAGCTCGAGTAACATCAGCCAGTTTCATTAAAATCAGTCAACACGTTCTGTCAGTTTGACAGATACATTTTTAAGTTTTGTCTCAGTAAGTTGCTGTCACACTTAGTTTAGAGAAAGGCATAATTTATAATAAGACTTAGCATTCATTTATTGTATAGTTTAGTTACTTCCATTATGGTCAAGTTCCATTGTTTGGATACTATTGCAGGATCATTTGGATGCACAAGATCCAGAAACCGCACAGAAAAGCACATTTTTAATGTTTTTGTTGCAAAATGCAAAGCAAATGTTGTTAAAATTGTAAACATCTATGGGGAGCGTTTATTTTTTACTTTCTCTTAACACTTTTCTTTTTATTACAATAAGTTTTTTTCCACACCAGACAATTTTGTTTGGAATATACTCTTTTTGAGAATATAGTTAGAGTTAGAGTTTTCATTAGGACATTTTAATTGCCATGTGTAATAGGACTATAAAGAGGCATATTTCTATCAAAACAGCAGTCAATTTGAATTTTCTAGTGATATTTTATCTCACAATTCACTAATTAAGTGTATGTCTCTTGACAGGAGAGGGCTTGAAAGTTTTGGCTGAAGTTCAGAACACTTCATCCCGGTCAATCAAGCCAAAATACTGCTTGTATGAAAAACACAGTTTTTTTGCAAAAGGCAAGAGAAAGCTTCACAAACATAACCTTCTAAAAGAGGAAGGGGAACCCATTGAGCCAAACTCAAAGAAGACTGTCACCAAAGTGCTGTCCATTCCTCCCAGCCTTCCTGTCTCTATCTTAAACTGTAGGATCCTCAAGGTTGAGTACAGACTCAGGGTGAGTTTTAACATCTAAAGCAATTTATTTCAGTGAGGTAAGTGCATACATTGGATTGAGTTATTGATGGGTCTGATTTTATTTTAAAGGTATATTTTACATGATAACTTATGGGGTGTCTCTGTCTCTGTTACTGAAAAAAACTATATAAATGCTATAACGCCTACTTTTAACATATTAAATTTGAATCTTTATGCTGACCTAAAAATGATGTCTTTACAAATTTACAGTAAAGTCCTAACTGAGTGATCTATATTTCAATATGTTTAAATAGGTCTACCTGGATGTACCGTATGCTTCAGATCCTGAGATCAAACTCCCAGTTGTAATTCTTCCTCCTCAGCCTGAGTCGTGTGCCAAAAACAGTGACTTTGGAATCTGGAATCAACCACTAGAAAGCAATATGTACCCCAACCCACCTCCTATGGCTCCACAAGCCCCACCACTAATTGTAGTTGAAGCTCCTGATTATCCTGGTCCTCCTCATGTTCAGTTACGAGCATCTGGTAACCCTGTTCCTCCTTTTGATCTGTTTGGTGCACCTGCTTTCCCTGGACCTAGTCCAAATTCTCATTGTCCTGACCCATCACCTCCACCTCCATATCAGGACTATCAATTATATCCACAGTTGTCAGACCATCCTAAAAAATCTTGACAAATTTGTTTTAAAATGGATTTTAAACCAATACGACTGTCTAATTATCATTAGATAGCCTGAATATTTTTATTCAAAGATTTGCAAGAATGATTGATATTATCATGTAGCCTATTTTCTACAAAGTAATTATGACTTTATTATGCTAAAACTTTAAAACAGTTGAAGATTGGATACAATTTTAAGTCCGAACAACAGTTAATCAGTCTATTAATTAATACTCAATGATGTTTTTAATAACTTTTTTTGAGCACACTTACTGCATTCAAACAAATGTCCAATGTATGATTTATTCTTTTTCTAATGTGGGTGAATAAGTAAAACATGTTTTTAATTTTCATTTAATAAACTGTCTTTATAGATGAGTTTTTTAATTTGTGACATGACTTGAATCAATCAGCTGAGGACAGTTTTATACTATTTATTAGCTTAATTTGACATGTAATACAGTTTTAAAATACCATCAAAATAGAAGTTAAAACCCCCCAAAGCCCTTTGACTCTTTACTCTTGCTAGATCATTTTATCATGTTTGCTTAGGTATCAGCTGTCAAGGTCAAACGTTTTTCTATTATGCGATTATAGCCTTGAGCCACGCAATATTTGACATCTGAGACACTTTTACTGAAATTTATGAGTCTGAGGATAATCAATAGATTGAGTGTTGAGAACCAGGTAAGCATTTATCCAGTCCTTTACAGGTAACTTATACTAGTGACAGGACAGCTAACATGGGAACAGCCCGGAATGTTGCTGTAAGCCTGCACTAAAGCCTTTTATCACATAATATACTCACAGGGCCTTGGGGGCCCGCCTCATAGAAACTGCTCCCTTTGGTGCTGTAAATTTAAGCCAAATGTACCTTTTAGAATAGTGATGTAACTAAAGTTGAATTCCAGTAATACTTGAAATACATGATCCACTTCTCTGTTTTCTGTACACACACACACACACACACACAAACACACACACACACCTTTATCTCATTATCACACCAGGCGCTAACAGAGCCAGACAGTGTTGACAGCAATATTTGTACTCTAAACTATACTGTTTATTAATTATTAAATACAAAAGCAAACAGTATAGCTTCATTTTAAGCATCAAAACATTTCTTCAGTGAACGATTCTATTAAATATACAATAAATCAACCAATATATCAATATTTACTAGTACAGCAACTAAAAAGTCAATACCACAGTGCAAGGGACCACAGAATTGAAAATCAAGCATTGCAAAATGAAGTATCATGTGTCAACCCCATCACACACCTCTCTCTCTCTCTCTTTGTTAAACATAATATAATGCTAAGGTTGCTAATAGTGCATCAATTTCTACCCAGAAAACAGTTTTGTGCTTTCTCACCATTTAGCTTAATATTTCAGAAAATTATTTTATATATATATACTGTACATTGTAACAATAGAGAAATATATTTATTTAATTGAGCTTAATTGAGTAAAACTATATGGGCAGTGTATTCTTGCATTATAAAAGCATGACTCCCCCGGCAGGGCATGAAGCAAAACACAAGAAGATGGTGTTAAATCCAAAATGCTTCATGAACCTCACCTGTTTGTGCAATTGCATACATTGATTTTACTTGGATTTTATGTTTTATCAGTGCTGTTCAACTACTACTGGAACATTTTACCTGGCTTTTCTTGGCTTTTATCTTTCTTGGCTCTCATAGGTTATTCATTCAAGTTGCTATATTAACTTTTTTTGTGAGATTTTATTTATTTATGACTATTTATTAATATTAGTGCCTCTGCAGGCAGTTTTAAGACTGTGTTGTTTATTCAGTCTCAGTCCTTGGCAGGTCTTAAATTTGAAAAACAAAACCTCAGTTGAACAACAACACATGGACAACACCAAAAAAAAAAAAATTCAGTTATGACAATGTTAGGACAACCTTACCATGTTGTTAACATGGGAATTAAGAGTAAGGTCAGAGAGAGTGGTCAGGCACCTCTAATCATACTACTTCATGTCATTCATTTAATACTTTGTTGCTTATTAGCAATTGGTGTACAACATTCATATAATAATAAAAAAAAATTCAATATGCGATTAGTAATATAATCTTTTTTTGCCACTGTATCTCAGGTCTCAAAGCTGTTATTTAGAATTTGTAGCTTTAAGTAAATTTAGTTTTGTCATTTCACGTTGTTTTTATATTTCCTAACTGATCCAAGCTTGTAGGCTGTAGTTTGGATTAGAGTAGATTTTGTTATTTTACTTGAGGTGTTTTTAGTTTCCAAGGTCTTTAAATGATTGTATGATTTTTTATCTGGGATCTATTTTGTGAGAGTGATACATGATCAGTGTTTGCTGTCCTATTTCACTTTATTCAAATCTGTCATGTCTACTTTACAACTGACACCCTTTTTTTCTCCTGTGTTTGCTTTACTATGACGCTGAGTTGTTTGTTATCACTGTTATCATTGTACAAGTGAATATCAACTCTTCTGTGATATACAAATGATTCAACTGTGGACAATATGCAAATATTCATCCACATCTGCATTACCTATATAGCCCACTTCCATCAGAGAAAATTATTGAAATAATGCAAAAAAAAACAAACAAAACATATATACATTCAAAATTTACAATATGTACATTTACAGTAGTTAATTTTTAATTGACAAGAACTTGCAATGTCAGCTTTGAAGAAGAACTAATCCCGAATTTGAGGCATAGATTCTCCTTTATTTGACTTGATCTAGTGTTCATTTTATTTTTTTTGTAAATAACTAAGCTACATCTTCAAAATGTAAATCATTTTGGTGATTAATGTTACATTTGGTGAAGTTTCTTAAATTCATGGACTAATTTTAATAAACAGTCAGCAGCTTTTTAAGTCAGCCTAAGAAGGCTGTCCATATTTCTTTAGCAGAACAAAATGTCCTTTTTTAAACACTTTAACAACAGGAGTACAGAATACAAGATATTAAGTTTAAAAAAGGTGTATGCTATTTAAGCTATAATTAATTAAAATAGCTCGTTTTGAATTAATATATACACGTGGATCCCTAATTTTTAACTATAAATAACTTATTAAGTATTCTCAGTATGTTTTTATATTCATGCATATTCTACATTCATATTGTTCATCCTGATAAACAGATTTGCATTCTCTCAACAAGCCCACTAATGCACGAGTAATGTGAAGTGGAATTCAATGCATGCTTTGCCAAACATCATTTGGCGGCCAAGTTTGTTTCTACACCCAAATATTGGCACAAGTTCTGTGTATACTACTTATTGCTTGCAAATATTTAAAGAACTGCTAAATGACTGTGTCCATATACAGTGAGTGGACAGAAAATCTGAGATCACATTGAGAATCTGGGATTTCCCCTCTGAAATCTGAATGGTTTTTGGAAATAAAATAAAAAAAGTGCATCAGGGAATAGAAACGCTCCAAATAAACATTAGGTTATAATAAAACGAGAGTTCCATTTTATGCATTTGGAACATTCTCAAAACATGCTGGATCATTGCATACCTAGAAATATGGACACTACTGTACTTGTACTGTACAGATTCAGAGGTGTTTAAATGTTACGTATTTTTTTAAACCTAAAATAAGAATAGGCATAGCCTTAAAGCAAATTAATGAACAAACAAAAGTTTCCAAATTCTGCCATCTACTGGTTGACGCTAGGCATTTCTGAAGATGTTTTAAAGCAATTACTTACTGAATTACATTACAAGGAAATCAATACAAATTGCAATTTAATGTCTATAGATAGATAGATAGCTTTCTGACTCAAATACATCGTATTTTGAAAGTTTTCCTTTGTCTGACAGCTCTCAGTTAAGCCAGATGGACAGCATGGGCTGTCCGTACTCAGTACCCTTCTAACTTCTTCCTGATGTCTAGCTACACACCCGAGTGTAGTGTTTAAAAAGTCTGCACATTTATTATTTTTATAAGCGGCACATATCTATTTTTAATAGCTGCCTCTTGCAGTGAAAACCATGTAAATGTCCCTCTTTCAGTTATTTGTGAGATTAAACAAACCGTTGTCCTCTTTTGCCGTCATCCCTCTCGACATTTGAACGTGGACTGTTTTTGGAACAGAGCTCAAGGGGTGTGGTTTGAGCTATCTCCCAACTCACAGCCGGCAAGTACCCATGACAACTATTTGAGCCTGCTGGCAACTCACTGTCTTCACATGTTGGGGTTGCCATAGCAACTCCCCGCGGGACTCCCCCTAGATCGACAGGAGGGGCGTCCAGTTGACTAACCCGTTCTTCGTCAGAGGGCTGGAGGGAAAAGCACTGTTGTGGATCTGAGAAACCAAAACCTCAAGAGGACCACGCTTGCAGGCCTAACACTGACTCACCAAAACAAGCCGAGGGAACAACCAAACAATGGCACTTGATGATTGTTCTGCATGCCTTGTAACGTTAAATAATTATTTCCATTATTTCTTCCTAAATGGAAAGGAAGATCGGTTAATTGAAAAAAACTAAAATAGATAAAAAAGATACATAATAGAAAAAAGTGTCTAAACAACAATGTGCTTTATATACATTTAGATTTAGTTAATTTTGTTACATTGAGAATCATCATAAACTGTCGTAAAGACAATATATTCAAATTATATACTGACAGATTGGCTGTGCTTACATCTGTAAATAACACTGAAATCTGGTTTAAAACAGTTCAAGAGTAGAATGCACTGGGTGTTTGGATTGAGCTTTATAAAGTAATCTTTACACATTGCTTAAAGATGTCTTGCATGATTCGAAGACTGATTTTTAGTGTCTTTGTTGTGTTGAGTGCTGAAAAAAGGCAACAATTTCACTTTTGCCTTGAATTGCGAAGCCTTTTTAGACATAAAGTACTGGTTTACACAATACAACAATAGAGAGAGACAATGAAAAAAAAGAAAGCCCATCTAATAAGAAAATGCCAACCAATTACAATAAACCATTATCAGAGAGCGGGTCTGGTTTTGTAGGAAAATACACAAACCCATTTGAAATAAAAGACTTTTAAGTATTTATTTTGAAAAAAGCATAAGAACTTCTCACAGAAAACATATGCTCTTTTAGGTGCCAATGTATGTGTTGAAAAGTTTTATTTATCCATAAAATGCATTTTTTGTTCATCGTAATATAAAAAGTGACAAGGCCTTTTGTTGGCAATATGAAAGTCAATTGGATAAAACATTCTATGCTAATGCAAATGTATAATTTCTGTTTCCTTGCAAATCGTGCATTACTACAACAACTATTACTAGAGTACGATTACTAATCAAATCAGACTACTATGATTGGTACAGCACTTGCAGTGGTTGCCTTTGGATAAGAAATCCACTGTTTCAAACGTTTTTAATGATAAACAAACAAAACGTGGAAATTTTTGTTTTTTAAAAAATGCTCATTTATGGAATTCACTGAAGCACCCTCCTCTGCACAGGTGCACGTTGCAGATCTTACACCCGAACACACTCTCGTGTCTCAGGCCTTTGTTAGTGCAGTTCCTACAGCGCCGCGAGCGTTCTGACATGCGCTCGAGGCGGTGCCCGTACTCCAAGGGCGAGTCCGCATGGCGTTTACGGGCCGCCCGCTCCATGCCCCTTGCCCCCTGGTAGTCACCAATCAGCTGCTGCGCCAGGCGAATACGGAAATGCCGCTGTGTAAACTGTTTGCCATTGAAGCCTGCTGGCGGTGACCCTCCTCGGCTTTCTCGCAAAACCACATAGGCATTGACGATGCAGAGGTTAACGTAGAACCACAAAAAGTAGCGCCACCATTTTTTGCATGGCCTCCCGACCTGGTAGCACTCCCTAAGCTGGTCGCACAAATCAACACCCCTCATGTTCTCTTGGTATAAAAGCAGGGGAAGCGGACGAGGTATCCCAAGCCCCACCAGTCCGTAGTCTCCATCGCTCGTGTCTCCATCGTGTTTACCTGGCCCGATGCCCACAATGCCAGGCGCAGAGTTAGTGGACACGCAGCTAACAATTTTAGCATCCCTTGTGATGGTGGCCACCAGGTTGCCGTGCTGACACTGATAGAACTCACCCAGTGCTAACTTCCCAACGTTGCGAGGTTTGAGGGCTTCCGGATAGCCTCGCCGACACGGGTTGGTGGGCCCGCAGGCGTAGAGCCCTTGGCGTAGCAGATGCTGCAGCAGGGGCACTGACGTGAAGAAGCTGTCTAAGAAAATGTGGTGGTGTCTTCCCTCAAGCCCCCTTGCTAGTGACGTCACCACCTTGTGGCTCAAGCCAGCAGCTGCCATATCGTCGCTCGGCTTACCGACATAAATACGAGTGCGGTGGCAGTAGCCCGAGCGAGAGTCGCAGAGCATCCACACTTTCAATCCCTTGCGCAATGGCTTCGATGGCATATACTGCGTTGGCGAAAAGCGGCCCTTCGGGGCGATAGCACACTCATCAATAGTCAAGCAACGGTTAGGCAGGTAGGCATCCCACATTGTATTTCCAACCATATCCAGCAGGGGGCGTATTTTGTAAAGTCCATCGTATCCCAATTCCCCTTTGGAAGGCTCTGACTCCCGGTCACACATGTGCAGGTTTTGGTTGAGTTTTTCGAAGCGCCGGGCAGTCATTGTTTTCTTAAAGCCAGCATTCCCAATGAAAATGTCACTGGCCCAGTACATGCCATAGTCTGGCAGCTGATTGATACCCATGAGGATGTTAAGGCCAACATATGCCCTCATTTCTCTAATGTCAGTGGGGTGCCAGTGGGCGTCTGATCTGCCGCTTCTCCTTTGCCGGTAGAGGGCGTAGTTGTTTGTTTGTTCTACCATGTGTTCAAACAATGAATCTGGGAAGAGCAACCGGAAATAGTCTAAAGTGTCAGCATCATCCCCTAGCGAGTGCTGAGGGCCACTGTCAGCGGTGAAAGGCTCAATTGATATTACCTGGTCAGGCTCTCCCCAGAAATCCGAGGAAGTGCACTCGTCGTCCAAAACATCATATGTGCTGAATAAAGCTGGGTGTTCCTCCTCTTCTAGATCGGAAAAATCGATGTCCGAGTCAGTCGAAGAGGTTTCAGAGCAGTTATTGGAAGTCGCATAATAGGAGTCCTCCTCGTAGTCCTCATGCTTGATCCCATTTCCAGTGACTAAAATGATATTGCAGCCGCCTCCCGCGATGTAGCTGGAGGAGTCCGCAGTCTCTTCTCCCTCCGCCGCCGCAGCCGCCGCCACCGCCGCGCTCTCCAGCTCAGGCTCCCCCTTGTTCTCCTGCAGTTCCTCGTCTTCCTCGTCAGACTCGGACTTTCTGAAAGGAATCTCGAACCACTTCACATCGACGGGGAGATTTAACGGGCAGTCCTCGCCGTCGGAGAGCGCGTTCGTTTCTGTGTCAGTGCTAGTTTCCAAAATAGTAAAAAGCTCTCCTCTTTTTCTTGCCGCCATGTCGGGGTATTGAACTGCCCCTGCATGAGTCCTTTATTTATTTTAGCGGGGTAAATATTCGTCAAAACTAACCGCAAATTCAAAAGCAGCCGAAACGGTCTCGCGTATGCGCCCGGGCAACTCATGGGTGTCTAAATCGGGCTGTTTTGAAGGATAGTTTCTCATGGTTTCCGCTCTTGCTTTGGTACGCTTTGTAGCGCAGTGTGGCCGCAGACGTCAGAAGCTGCTCGCATGTCCTGCTTTGTAAGGGCGTTTTGCGACTGCAGCTGGTGGGGTTGCTGCTAGTTCGCTGGGCTGCCAGATGGCCGCTTGCTGTTGTAATGCCCGTTGGCACTTGCCACTGCCACGATCACTGCTTGAGAGCACCGTAGAGACGGCAGATAAAAAGTTCAGGACAATAAATGTACCCACGAAAAGTGGCAAAAGTACCATGGTACTTCTGATGTTATTTTCTTGAACGTGTCCCTTGGTAGTATCATGTCTTTGTCGACCTACATCAGGTTTTTGGATATTGTACTACCATGGTGCTATGTTCTGTAATATGGTACCATGATATTCTTAAAATTGGTTACTTTTAAGAAGTACTGTGGTATTTCCATCTGACATCTTAACTCAATCACTGCCACAGCATGCTCTTTAATAAGAGTATTAACACCCCCCCCCATAATGAACCATTCAAAAAGTAATTTACAGCTAATATTAGGTATGATTAGTAATGTCATATCTGTTGTTTTTTAATTATTGCCATTTCATGAAGTGACAGTATTAATAATCGAGTTAGTGACAAGCATTCTGAAGTTGCACCTGCTCAATCTCAATAAACCTGTGTCATGGTTTTGCTTAAGAGATGAATCATAACAATGATGCACCTGCACTGATCTGCTCATTCTTTTTTATAAATGGTGCATCAAGTGATACTGCATTAGCAGTGTCTTAAGTTTTATTCTTGTAAACTTGCAAAGGCAGGTTGGGTATTATTATTACTGAAAAAAAAAAGATTTTTAACCCTTTAATTGTGTTCTCAGTTGTTTTGTAGACCATGGTTTTGTGTTGCATAAGCTAGACATCTTGATGGAAATGTGAGATAGTTTGTCCTTAAATGCTATCCAGCAGTACTTCGTTGCATCCATCTACAACTAATATAAATGCATTTGGAATCTAAATAATAATTTCAAAAGTGCATGTCCGTAAGAGCAAGTTGGCTTTATCTGGTCTGTTTTTAAGGGTAGCATATTCATAACTCCTTATGATTTCCCACAATCTAGCATGTGGTTCAGTGGCTGGTAAAAGAGGCTAATTAATTTATAAATATCTTCTTTTTATATGCATGATTGAATTTCTTTTGTGGGACCCCCCCACACACACACCAAAAAAAACCCCATAGCATTCATTATATATTTGCTTAGACGTGACTAAAGATAACTTTCCAGCTCATTAGATATGACTTAATGATGCCTGGAAGTCTGTTTGAAACCAATATCCTTTTGGAGGAAGTATCTTCATACCCACTGTCTGCAAAGTCATTGACTAACTGGGCAAAAGCAGCTGGCTTAGTTTATGGACAAAGCCTGTAATGCCAATTCATCTCCATTGCTCTTCATTTCAGTCAGTCATTTCTTTCATTAGCTCAGAATGTAAAAATGCCTAGGAATCTGATAATTCACTTAGATTTTTTCTTTTTAAAAAGTAGACTATTTCTGGGAATGACAGCTAAAGGACAGCTAAGAACAAGGAACGAAGCATGCCATGAAGTTCTTCAAAAACAGCATTGATAAATGACTGGAATAAACTAGCAGAGCAGTCTAAAATGATTCATATACTAATATGAGTGTTTAATTTTAGTGTGCTTGGTGAACACTGAACCATGATGTCTTAATTATACTGAAGTGTATCCTCCACTTCAGGCCTAATGTGTAATTTTCTTTATGCACTCTTTTGAAAGTAAAGTGACAGAAACACAACTGGAACCAAGCTTGAACAGAAATAGATGTACACTGTAAAAAAAATAAAAAAAAAGGATCCCAGCTTGTGGAGTGCTGGGCTGCTGCAGCCCCCAGACAGACTCTATTGGTTGGGTGGGGTGACTGTGACCAATAGGGGCAGAGAGCTCATGAATGGGTGTGGAGAGAGGAAGGGGAGGGAATTAAAGCTGGTTAAATCAAAGTTAAATTGTATCTGTAACTTCTTGTTCATTTCATTAATTTTTATTATTGTCAGGCATTCATCCTTTTCCCCAGGCAATTACAATATCCATAAGCTTTTTCCAAGGGCAAATGAATGTTTAGTTACTTATTTCATTAAAATTCACTTCTCTTGGTGACCTTTCATCATTCAGACTGTACCAATGCAAGAGCCATCCTGGCAGTGACCTTGCCATGGCACCTTTACAATAGCAGCAGATGCATCCTAGTCCCTCTGAGCCGTGGAAGACTCATACTCCGCCTAGGCGAAAGACAAGCTGAGACCACTTTCTCTGCACCAGACAAATGCCCCCTTATGTGAAAACACAAAAATGCCAGCCTGCTAATGCCAGAATGCTAGCGCACTCTGTGTCTGTCCTGCGTAGCCCTGAGTGGTAGCAATGTCTTCTCTGAAGAGAAATGTGATGCCTGCAGTTTAGCCATATGGAATCGAAATAAGGACAAATGTAGATAAAACAAGATGAATGTTTCATCTTCTAATTCACTTGTGATGGTATATAGTGAAATAAACGACCCATTGGGTTTTAATGCTCTTTTTTTTTTTAAGACTCGTTCTTATTCTCTTGAGATATAAGCATGGCTACTGGCTCTAAAATAGGAATAAACACCCGAGAGATTCAGACTCAGCCAGAGGATCCCTTACACTTAATTACATCAGTGTTCCTTCATTATCTATTTGATGTTCCAGCTGAGGTCTTTACTCAACTGAAGACTTCAGCAAACAAGACCAGAGATTTCCTAATCCATTCTTTTCTTTATTGCTGCTGCACTACTAGTCTATATGTGTCCGCATTATAGGCTACATTTTTAATTTACCTTTAATACCCATAAGAATGATTGAGATTCTCTGAGGTCGTGTTTATAATTAAAAAAAATATTGCTGACAAATGATTTTCAAAGAGTTTCTCGGACTAGATTGGTTCATAAAACATATTTTCGCAGTCTTACAATTTGTAAAGTTACCGAGGATGACCACTAGAGAGCGCTACAACCTATTCATACAATGCCGGTGACGTCCTCGCTGGTTATTACAAAACGTAATTATATTTTAATATTTTGCTTTTTACATTCATACCAAAAAATTGAAGAAATTAAACAGAGCCGATTAAATCAAGTTCGCTCCATAAAATGTTTCCAGAAAAATAATGTAGTAACTTTGTCATTTTGAGATTTCTGCTTCCTCAGAGTCTGAATTCTTACTCAGAACTGATCTCAGATACCCACACACACACTCTGCGAGGTCAAGGCTATCGGGTTCAGTTTAGCATACTCCTTTTTATGCCACATGTTTGCTCATAAAAGGTAAGAATGACGAGAAATTGCGTCTGCAATGGTTTTGAATAGGTCTGGACTTTGGTCTGGAAGTTTTTTTATACAACAGACCTAAATTTTCTGTAGAGAAACAGTCTTTATAGACCTGGTTTAATATTACTGTACGAGAAGAGATTTTAGATACTATCTTACCGCTTTTTTCCACAAACTACTGCATTAACACTTTGATGCTCACGCTATGAAAATAATTTTGCCCCCGCATTTTGTGGACAAAAATGACCCATCTATGCAAGAAAACACTACAGAATAAAGACAATTAGGAAATACACACACACACAAATATATATATATATATATATATATATAAATACACATTCACACGTCACGAAGAAAACTGAAATTGAACTGTCTGTAATGCTTTACAGATCTTACTTTATTCAAAACGTAACAGAAAAATAAAAATATGTATCAAAAACAAACTGAGAAATACCTGGAATACTGAATTATGAAACTTATTGCAAAGATCAGTTTAGACCCAATTAGTGCATCAAAGAGTTAACAAACAGTTTATGCATCTAAGCAGGAAGCCTAAATTGATCATATACATTTGAATGCTGAATATTGCATATGCTCTGAGGGGACACCGTGTAATGTTAATAATATTGAATCTAGATATTTTCTGGTATAAGGATCTTATCCGTCCTTAACGTGTATTATTATTACTAATATTAACTTAATACAGTAGTTTTTAATTTGGTTAAAGAAGTGAACAGAATTAGACATTATTTTAATTATTTTATAAATTGCAATACTACAGTGCTCCTATTAAGTGTTATTAGACAAATAGACAGTGTTTGAAAATAATTAGCTGTGAGGTACAGCAAATGTTTTTGTCTTTTGACAAAGCTCTTTTAAGATTGTTTTGTCTGAGTAGTGAGGCCTGAGTGATCCTACTCTCTATTATTCATTTATTTATTTATTTGTCCTATTCTCTATCGAGAGATAGGCTACAGAATTTCTTCAGAGGGTTTGAGAGTGCCATCACATGGAGATTGGGAGAACTTCAGCAAAACAAGAAATGGCTGATAGTCACTGCTGTCTATGTATTCTAGTTATTGTTGCAAATGCTATACATTATGAAGCATTGAACTTTATTAACCTGTTAATTCTTGCATACATTAATATTTTTAGCACATTAGAATAATTTCTAATTGTTCATGTAAGTTCAGTTGCTCTGACATTAAAAAGTCACCTTCATGTCTGTCTGTTGGTGGGGCAGACATTAGAAGTAAATTGTAATGTGAAACAGATGTCTTAGAGACTTTTAAAAGGGAAGGCGGGTAATAATTATAACAGATTATATCACCGTCACTCTAACTACTTAGAAATTAGCAATGTTAAAGATAGGAACATGTATGGTTTCCACTCATGTTAAATGACAGATCTTGCATCAGCTGAGCCATTTGCTAGGGATACTGGGAAGTTATGTAATTATTTATCATAGGAACCAAACAAAAGATAACAGCAGATAAAGTCATTACAAACAAAGTGTTACAACCATCTCCAGTCTTTTTCTCTGCTCTTTTCTTTCTGTTCACACTTCTTCTGATTCACATTAGATCATCGTTGAAAACCCAGCAGATGTGAGTGAGTAAAGCTAAGTCTTATCCAGTCAATATCAGATTCAGCCTTTTGAGCGAATCCAGGTTTCGTCATTTCATCATGACTAATTCAAACTACCTTTTATCTCAGACTGCAGACAGTGAGTAAGAAGTGACTGGCCAAGCTTTATGGGAAAGTAGTTCTTGATTGTTTTTGCCCGAGCGTTTCCCTGTACAAGAGGATCAAGGAAATGCAAAGTGTTATAAATGTTTTGTGTTTTCTTAGAGTGCTGGATACCAGAGTCTGTCGAACAGAAGTCTTTCATCCTCAATTTAATGGCTGTGCTGGAACAGGGCAGCAGTAAACATAATCAATCCTGTGCCTGTCACATGCATGTCATCCATTTTTCATTTTAAAAGGCTTGAGAAATTTTGTCATGCCAGTGTCCGAGAAAGGCATTATGCCATTGTGTTTTCGAAACAGCTACACCACATATTGCATATGAAGTACATTATTTTAATTAAATATTCCTGCTTGTTTATGACAATCCTAAAATTAAATTTAAAGCTGTGTTGCTTTTTAATTTATGCTGTCTGTTATAATTAATGAAATGTCACAGACATTTCTATGACGCAATAGGCACATTGTTGCAATAACTAAATACTCTGATGGGGCTTAAGAAGAAATGGCCATAAGTACTTACAAATGTTTGGCTGAAGTAAAACGAAAGCCAAGTGTTGATAAAACTGCTAGGAAAATGGCATCTAGCCAGATGGGTTTAAACAAATGGATGTATTTGCTCACGTCAAACACTGAATGTTTGGATAGATCTTCATGCTATATAATAGGGTCTGCAGCTATTACCTTTTTATGAACCAAACAGTGACTAATAGGCTGATATTATATAGCCTACTGTATAATTTCAGTCTAAACAACAAATGTTTAGTCTCCATTTCTCTAGAGAATTGTGTGTGTGTGTGTGTGTGTGTGTGTGTGTGTTTTTAATGGTGTTAGCATTAATTTGTGTGTATAAGTGCAATCCAAACAATTACTTCTAAAACCCAAGAGGGTTTTTAGGAATATAACATGCCTTGTTTTGAAGCACTGATTTCTCTCTTTTCTCTAATAAGATCTGTCACAAACATGATTCCCGCTATCTAATGTGTAGAGTCTTATTAACTTACCGTCATACAATGTGTGCTACACATTTCTTCTCTCTTTCGTCCATTTTCTCCATTGCAAAAGAAACTCTTAAGCCTCTTAAAAGTCATCGTCCATACTCCTAACAATGTTGGATCTTAAGACCAATTTTAAGGGTTAAGAAGCTTTTTAAGAAGAGTTTTTTCTTTTCTAGGATCTTTTCTTATATTTTAAGAGGAAACACCCACATTTATAAAAAAAAATCTAGCATTTTGTTATTAGCAGCAACTATTTGATTATACTTGAATGCAAGTGTGATCATGGGAGTGAATCATAGAATGGAAAAAGGAGAATTATTATTTTTTGCTTATCAGCCTGGAAAAGATTACAAAACCATCCCAAGGAGTATGGACACAAATTCAGAGTCAGACAGCTTGTGTACAAATAGAGGAAATTCAAGACAATTGTTTCCCTCCCCAGAAGTGGTTAAAAGCAAAATAGTTCAAGACGTCACAAAGGAACCTAGAGCAACTTCTAAGCAACTAAAGGCCTCTCTCATGTTGGATAATGTTAAAGGAATATAGTTCACCCAAAAATGAAAATTCTGTCATCATTTACTCACCCTTAAGTAGTTCCAAATCTGCCAAACCAAACACAAAGGAAAATATTTAAAAATAAGTTAAATAACTAGGCTGATTTAGGTCACCATTGACAATCATATTTTTTTTCCTACTATGGAAGTCGGTGGTGACCCAATTTCACGAACCACGCCTCTGTGGCTCTCTCTGGCCAGCAGCAGTGGGAACCTTCGCCAGAGTACTAGCGTTTCCACCCGGACCCTATTTACCCACGTACCTTGGCCTGAAGTTCCGCCAGGTGCTACCCGTTATCAGGCCTATAAATACGCTGACTTTACTCAGGGTGCCATGGCTGTCATCTCCGAGGGTTTTTCAATATTGATTCTCTGCGTTTGTTTTGGATTGTTTATCAGACTGTGATTCTTGCTGCCTACCCTGAAACTTTTGCCTGCCTACCGACCACGATTATTGTCTTTTCCCTGAAATACCTGTCTGCCTGTGTTTATGACCTCTGCCTGTCTGACTACGCAAATAAAAGCTGCAAAATGGATCCTCATGACTCTGAGCAATCGTTGCAGAAAAATCCAGCGGCTGTCTACCAATGCTTGGTAGCTTGGTAACCAAACCAAAATTGGTTACAAACTATTTTAGAAATATATTTATTTTGTGTTCGGCAGAACAAAGAAATTCATACAGGTTTGGAATTCCTTGAGGGTGAGTAAATGATGACAGAATTGTCATTTTTGACGGAACTATTCATCTAATGTTTTGGGAGTCCACCATTAGAAGAACACTGAACAACCATGGTGTTGCAATGAGAATGGCTATCCAAAAAGAACATTGCTGTTGTCTAACATAACATCTTTAAATGCAAATTCCTATTATGCATTTATCACTGTCAGAAAAAAAGGCAAAAAAAAGTACCTTGCTACAGCTTGACTCCGAGGCAGTAGCAATGTTTTGGTACCATTATGAACCGTGTTGAGGTAAAGAAGGTACAAAGGTGTCCCTTTGAGGATACTGTCACTGTTGTACCCCTAAACAGTTTTCCGAGATAGGCAACAGGCCGTAACTTCGATTTTAGTCGAAATTGAGTTAATGATATTTTTAGAATATTCAACACCTCCTTTATCATGTGGATAAGTATCTTGATTCAGTTTAATTGTTTTTTCGAGAAAATAATGCGTTGTCTTAACAGTAACTTCCAAAAGCCCTAGAGAAATGAAGTTAGAACACCGTAACAGCTGTTAGCCCTGTTTGTCTTTGTTTTGAAACGCTCTAATTAAGTTTCTCTGTTACTAGGCAGTACTCTGTCTTTGTTATACAATAAAGTTTGCCGCGTTTAAGTTATGGTGTTGCTTCGCAGTAAAATCCATATCCTACCTTTTCTTGTAACCAAATAAAATCCATGACAATGAATGTCATCAGAGATGTTTAATCCACAACAGTCCACAAGAATTCTGAGGCATTATTCTTGTCTGCTGGCGTTCACATCAATCAAGATTTCCTTTAGGCTAGGCTATTTTTGTGAATGAATCTGTGGCTCCGAACAAATCGTGAGTCAATGATTCAATTAGCCATTCATTAAAACGGCACTTTGCTTTGTTAAAAAATGACTCGATGT
>JAUCMT010000134.1:2346508-2357790 GCA_032357475.1 Enteromius thamalakanensis
CCATTGGAAAAGTGGAAGTTACTGCTCTTTGCCTTGGGATGATGTCTCACTTTTAGCATACAATTCAAAGGCAGAGGCCAGTAACTTAAAAATAAGGGTCAAAAAGTCAAGTTTGAGATCAAGATTATTTTTATGTAGATAAATTACATTATTAAAACATCTAATTACCAGATTTCCAGTGTCCTAGCTATAATTAATTTGGCTGGACAACACAAAATCTTTAAAGTCAGTTCTCTCAGTTCCACACTCTAGTGAGTTAAGGTCTTTTGCCTTTGTAGGGCAGAAGAGGCAAGGCAAAGCTCTGTTAGCTGAACTGAAATGAGAGTTAAAGTCTCTCAAAAAGAATTACCATTCTGACCACAAACTCTGTGGTGATCATTCATTTCATTTGAAATTACAGTGCATGTTTGTCTTTGTCTCTGTTTTCTTTGAGATGTAATATGTTACTGATTTAGCAAAAAAGTTGCATGATGAACGTTTCCAAAATATCAAAGTTAAAATGTTTTAATTTCAAAGACTTGCTGTGTTTGATAATCCAAGTCAATCATTACGCATGAATATATTTCGGTGTACACACTTATGTCTAAAGAGTTGATACAAATATTTGGGGACTGAAACCACAAGCAGCTTTGTTTGTTTATGCTGTGCACAACTAACCACTAAAGAGACTTTGAGGGTGTGGGTAAGTAGGTACAATCATAAGTGCATTAACATAACCTTCATTGTCTTAGTTTTATTCCATAGCATTTTGCATATGAACAAAATCAGACCTGGCTGTTGTGTTGTTGAACTTCTCTAACCTGCTCTTTTATAATTTTGTCCTCTCTTTTTCACTCTTTAGTCTTTTCCCACAGTGTGTAAGAAGTCTGTTGAGTAATTACCTCCCTCAGGTTTTGAAGGAAGCAGGAGGAAATGCAAAAAAAATGCAATGTGTCATTTGTTAGAGTATGTTTCTTGAAAAAAAAGCTTCAACCTAAAATCTGAATGTATTTATCAAAGGCATTAAATAATTGTTACAAGAATTGATACAAAAAAAATCTTATTTTTTTAATCACACAGAAATTTGTTCTGCATGCATTTTTATAAAATAGACCCAATGCTAAAATTCATAAATCCACCAGTTTATGCCCTTTTCTTAGCAATTATGAAGAATAATTTTATTATTTGAAAAGCTAAATTACAATGAAGACTCAAATAGCTTCTTTATGATGAGGGCCAAAGTTTACAAACATTTTACAACCCAAAGTTGTGAATTATTGCACAAAGACCATATTTATCGTGTTTGTTTCTACTGCTGGCTCCCAGCAAAATAAACATGTCCTTCTTGTTTGTTGACGTTGAAACAAACTGCTATTCGGGTTGTTTTTAGGGTCAGAGTCAAGACCCAATAACCCCCCCTTAATCTGATCATACAGCTTCTACAGACATTAGATAAAAATATGTTGTTAGTCAGCACATAAATCAGCATTTGTTTTTCTATCTCTAACTGGCCCCTTTAAGAAATGGCTAAATTAAACAGTGCAATAAATAATGCCAGTAATAAATGGCCTAGTCTAACAAATGAACTAATGCTTTTGAGAATCTATCTGTACATACATTTATAGACCAAATTATTGACTATATTTAAAAGACACCCTTATCATCAAGTACATCATAGACCTGATTGAAGCCAATGACTTATGATGCTTTTGGGAAATGCAGGCCAGAACAGTTGTTTCATATTTACAGTATTTTTTGTTTTGTTTAATTTACTTTTTTATTTGATAGTATAGGAAATAATGTGGAATGAACCATGTTCCAGGATTTGATACGTTGTATGTTTAAGGGTTTGTGGGCAACATTCATGTGTGTGGCATGACCTCCCACCCGACCTAACCTTTAAACCCTGCTCTGTATTCTCATGGATATAAGAACAGGATGTTTATGTGTGCCTAGAAAGAGCTCGCTTTCCATTGAGATGGCAGAAGAAACAAGCAAAGACCACACTATTGCACAGATAAGATGAGATGGACACACTGAGGGCTAGGTCAGGGATGACATGGTAAACTCTTTATTATGATTAACATGAGCTAGGATCTTGCTGACCAATGTGCAGAGACAAATGTCCCATAAAATGACGCATTTTAAAAAGTTTATTTTACTGTATTTTTGAATCTGTTGTACATTTTATACTGTATGTGGAGTATTCATATAGCTTTACTTTTTAATGAATATGTACTAAATGAAAGTAATTAACTTGTTTTATTGCATAAATTATTTACCCTCTTTCCAAGTTTATGGTTTTCCTTCCCACTGCGTCATACAGTAAGAACCTGGTTGCTTAAGGCTGTTTAACTACTGCTGTGCAAGCAGGATCCTGTCCTTGTGCTTGAGCTTCAATGAGTCTTTTGTGTTTATGTGACTATTGTGGCCTATTTAAATATATATGCCAGCTACACCGCAACTTTCTTCTGAAAATCTTCCTTTTTTTTTTTGGAGGGAATTTTGCATGATTATAGTGAATGGTTTACCTCAGCTGACCGGCAATAACCTGTATGCATTTTATCTTAACAATAGATATAGGCCTGGTTTCACAGACAGGGCTTAGCCTAAACCAGGATTAGGCCAAAGTTCAATAAGGACATTTAAGTAATTTTTATCAACATGCCTTAAATTGTGCATCTTAAGACAAAAGAGAAAAAGTGCACTTCAAATACCCGAAAAAATGAAGTGTGGAAAGTTGGACACAGTCTTTTCCTTTCTCGAAGTTTAAAGGTTCTGTTCTGTTTGAAGTATCTACTTTCCCTAATCACATCTGCAAAAAAAGCTGAATCTGTTGAAGTTACGAATAAGGTATAATGCAGAATTCAAAGAAGAGTAAAAATAAAACTTAAAAGAGAACAAGTTCCACTTTGCATAAATAAAGTTTGCATCTTGAAAACAGAAAATTGTCCGTAGGGCCTTTTTTTGACTGACTTGATAAGTCTGAGAATTTGCAAAGAGAAGCCGCTGTACTATTGCACTGGTTCCTGTGGAAGCTGTGATGAAGAGGGAAACGCCACAGTGACAGAAAGCCCTTTGATCCACCTGCTGCCAGCAGAACTTGCTCCAGCTGGCTGGAACCTCTCAAGTGATAGAATGGAAACAGTTCTGGCTCTCATTTACAACAGGACGTGGGTTTTTTTCTTTAGCGTAGTGATGAATCGCTTTGTAGCATACAAAAAATTAATTATATATTTTCATGGATAAAGACAGAGAGGGAAAGGATGCAGTAATCAATTGGCATCATATCTCCATGTGTTCACAAGATGTAAGAGAAAAGTATCTGTGAAGTCGTCTTGGTTCACATTCTCTGTTTACTGTACTAGTGTTGTGTATTTAACTGTATAGGCTTGAGGAGGATGGAAAAGATTTGCTTGTATCATTGAATCAACTTGGGAGAGTTTGTGTTGACCATTTCTAAGCAGATGGCTTTGAAGGTCTCTGTGCTTTACTCCTTCGAACAGAGCTGCTCATGGCTGACTCAGGACTTTATCAGTGTGAGTGGGCTTTCAGCCTGTGTGTGGGAAAAGCTTGTTAGCAGAACCTCTACCCTCGAGCCCTTGCCACAGTAGGGCAGTCTTAGAGTAAATGTTTAGGCTTCAAAGAGAACAAGCAGGGCCCTTCTCTTCAGGCTATGGGCCAATGACCCAGAAGATGCTCTCGTTAATTTTTATGTCAGCGGCTACATGTGTTGACATGATGGGTCACTGCGTTACAAATATACAAAGATGCAATCTGAATTAAGTTGCCAAATCATTGTGCCAATACTAGCAAAGTGCTTCCTCTCCACAGTATTATGCTTAAAGCCAATAAAATTTAGTTAAAGGTTAGGTTAAATTTGCTGATCTGATTTTTCATAATTAAATAAAATTGTGTATTGACTGCAACAATTAAATAATTTTTTTTGGTCAAGTAGATCCTTAAGCATTTGTAGTTGAAAGAATGGAAAGAACAGAGTCAGAATGTATTTTTTTACATGCATTTTAAATACATTAGTATTTAAAATTGTGATTTTTCAGTATATGTGAGAAAAACACTCTTCACAAATGCAATATCTTCTATTCCACATATCATCTTTATTGCATCTGTTGCAGAATTTTATACTTTGCTTGTATACTTTTTAGTTCCTCAGGCCTCTGCTGAGTTCAGAGCCTCACGCTTTGGTCTCTTGCTGAGTTAAGTTAGCAGTGAATTGGTTAATTTGCAGAAGAATAAATGCTTTGCAGGAATGCGGCTAATGTCTGCTTTTACTCATTAGTTGTTTTTACCAGAACATAAGCAACCAATAAATAACAGCAAGCTATGTAAATGTATTTTATTAATTTTTAAGAGCTCCTAGATGACTAAAAACACTATTTAATGTATTTGGATAGTATAAAGTTCTATTAAAATTAATGTATTGTTTCTAAACAATTTCACTTCTTTGATGTGACATTGAAAAAGTATATAGAATGTTCTGATTGATATCTGTCTGCTGGACCATAGATATGAATATTAATGTCTATAAAATATGTTTAGGTTATGGTTAGTAGCAATGAAATAACAATGCTAATATCGATCTTCAAATAAACATACAAATAGTTTTACTAAAGCCAATAAAAATTGAACATTTTGTTGCTTTTTTTGTAAAAAATGTCTCCTGTAGAAACACGTCCATAGATCCTGTAAAAAAAGTTAGATGATTTGCTCAAGAAACTGTGCCATGTGACAAATATTTAGATTATTATTCTCACTTGTTTCTATAAGAGTAATGTTGCTCTTTGGTTTTAATTTTCCTTAGGACAATACATGTGCTTTTCATACAGCTTTGCTCTTTATGTAGATGAGGTGGGATTTAGTGGTGGTGTATAACAGATAACATTCTTTTTGACCTCTCTGTACTCTGTATAAATTTGCAGCAGTATATTGTTGGAAATCTTTCTGACAAATCTGACAAATACCCATTTAGACAGTGAAGTCAGTACATCTACCTCATGTCGGTGTTCTACATGACAGCTGAACTGACATCTCTTCCCTGGAACATGTCTACATAAGACATGATAACTGTATTACCATTAAATGGTTGGCTGGTGGAATACGCTAGAAGGGAAGTGCTCAAATATGGCTTGTCAGACAGGTGCAGCTGCAGACAGGATGGTGGCTCCTCATCTGTCACATGTATTGCCTGTCATCACAGCAGGGTTTCCACTGTACATGAGGAAGCAGAGGTTATCAGAGACATGCTCTGCATTCTCACGATAAGGTTTAGAATGTCATTGATTTGTTTTTACCACCTAAAGCTTCACTGATGACTTTAAATGGTGAGAACAGAGACAGAACAGGACCTGCAGTCAATGGATTTTACTAGCACATTTTGATTCAATAGACCTCTTTAAAACCCATACATTCCTTTTTAAAGAAGAAGTAGCTAATACTTGGGGTGTAGAGTTTGTAAAATATAAGGAATTGTAATAGTTGTGTTATTACTTGAATAACCTGGTTTTTCTGGCATACACCTCCTGGATCCTCTAAAGGACACTCGTCTGCATTGGTCTGGATTTGAAGTGATAGTGCTTTATCTGATATTCTAAAGACAAGCAGACCTCTGTCCTCCCCTGCTCCTTGGCAGCACTCATTCTATTTTTACTGCATTTGAGTGGCTAGTTTTTTGAAGCTCATCAGAGGTCAACACAGATGAGTTTGTCCACTTTAAATGTCAAACTTGTGTGAGTTCTGTTATTTATTTATTCATTTGAAAGGAACTGAACTGTACTAATTTTTATGGAGGAAGTTTAATTTAATGCCTACATGTGATTCCACACAGTCTACTTTGTCAGACAGTGAGTCAGCACTTTCCTTCCAAATGAAGCAAACCACAGAAATAGCGTTCTCATTGATTTACTGGAATGTGTGTGCACACATGAATGCCCACACGCATGCAGGCCGCCATTATTAGTCCAACTGGGTTTTCTTGTGTCTGAATTGGCAGATTAAAACATTGTAATAAAAAAAAAAAAAGAAATTAGTTTTCAATGGACACTGGGAACTACTGGCCACGTTCCAGCTGCAATATTCTACATTTCTTTAGAATATTCTAAAAACTTATTTAATCATACACATATTCTACATTGGTACGCTACAGAAAAATTGAGCATCTTGTTTGGATCTTGTTAATGGTTCAAACCCCACCCCACAGTTCCGTCATTGGGTTAATTTCTCTCAGCTTTTCATCACTGGATAATTTCTTTCAGTTTTCCCAATGGTATACCACTTTAGCTCATAAATCATTTAGTTACAGTATTTCCATGGATGCTAAAAGACCAGACCGATGAGAATATCAATATATCTTGAAAGGGTGACACTGACTTGAATTGTTGCCAAATCAGAACTCTTCTCACTGCCACTGCTGATATCTTGTTGTACCATATGTGAAACATGTTGAGGCCACTGACAATTACATGGAAAGATTCATGATATTAGTACATCATTGTTCCATAATTTTGAAGAATTTGAATACCAGTTTAAACTCATTATGCTTTTAGAAACCTGGCAGATCAGTTGTCTTCCTTTTACTGCTAAATAATATAATTTATATATTATTATCAAGACTTCTTGCCGACATCTTGCCAACTTTTAACTCATGCTCACAACTTGTGTAAGTTTCTTTCTTATGTTGAACACAAAAGGATATAATTTTGAAGAATTTTGAAGAACCAACTGTTGTTGGTCCCCATTGAGTAGAGGAAGAGATAGGTAAGTTAAATATAAAGTTAAAAATAAATAAATAAATGATGACATTTCCTTCTGTAGAAAATTATATTGTGCCAGAAGAGCAGGTTTAAACCCATTATATTGAAATTATTCACAACGCTTCTGAATGGCTTTTATTTTTATGTTCCCCCTATTTGTAAAATCACAGTTTTACTTGAGTGGAACATGTTGAGAATGTAAGTTAATTACACCTTTGGCTGGCTGTTCATGTGTGGTGACTATGTTCTGTATCATTAAGCAGCTACTCATCAGAGAAACACCTTGAATTAGTGACTGACAAGATGTTTTACCTGACCAGTGTTCTCACCTTCATAAATCACTCTCTCAGGATGAGCCCTCAGCGGACCTCTCACTCTGGAGTCGGCATCTGGTAGAGCTTTAACTTAGAAATGTCAGAGTTTATTAACTGTTTTATCACCCTTGTATGGTAGTCTCTGGTTTACTGAATATTTTCCATGAGCCGATGTGAAAAAATGAGCAAAAGCAACGGAGCAGGAATCCAAGTCACGACTGACTCATTGTATACTGTATGAAGGGAATGCAGGACATTCTTTGCTCATTTTAATACTTCTTTAAGTCATTACTGTACAAGGCTAGTTGACTGAGTTAAGTGGAATATTGCATTTCTTGTATTGAAAGTTACCAAGAAGCTTTTATCTGACATAACTTGCATGTTATACATCTGCTTGACTTAATCGCATAATTAACTAAAAAAAACCTAAACAAACATAATTATTTATTTACTCTCAAACCGGTTTAATTGTCTTTCTTTTCCTAAATATAGCTGTTAAACACAGATATGATCACATCTGACATTTTCCAAGCTGTGATGGAATTCTTTAAACTGAGGCAAGAACTAGAGTGATGCTTGTGTGGTGCAGCTGGTGTTTCTCTTATATGACCGGCCTCCAAGCAAAGTCTATTATGCTTTTAGTCCTTTTAACGCAAGTGGTCATTGGGCTAAAAATCATACACTTTGGTTTAAAACCGGCTGTAAGCTAAAGTGGGAGGAAACATCCCATTAGTGAAAACCGTTCACATACAGAGGCTTGGGAGCATTACACAAAAGGTGCAGTGGGGGTGCACTGAATAGCAGAGATGATTTAAATGTTTTTTAATGAACCCAGATATTAACTGCAAACAAACTTTCTTTATATTGAAAAATTGCTATTTAGATTGTTAAACTTTTCTATAAGCTATAAAAAAAGCTCTTTAGGAACTGTTCACTGGATCTTTAGGAAACCCAAAATCGTTAAAAACTGTGCTCGATTTGAAGCTGATTTGTTCTTTAGGTGCTGTGCATTGTGGCAAAACATCTCTAAGCATTACATGGTCTGATCTGGTGAAATTGCTGGGATGTAACACTCCTAGAAAGATTAGTGTTTGTTTTGAACGTCTTCCACTTGTAAACTGGATGGACTATAAATGGCCATATTCTCTTCCCAGATTGATGGCAGCAACAATTGTTTCTCTAAGGTCATGGCTGATGTATTTTCTCTCGCATTGTGTGAACACACACCTGAAGGATCCAACCTGATAAAACTTCTGCTTTTCCCACCTTTTTAACGAAGACAATTTAATCAAAGGCATTTGATTAGCACTGCCTCACTATAGTCACTTTCCACTTTCCTAACACTTTCCACATCTATAGTCACCTACAGATTTCCTCAGCTTTTGGTTTGATGATGCACCTTGAGAAGTAATATTTTGACACTGGTGCCTATGGGAAGTTGATAACTTGCCGTAAAATTCTTAAAGATCTGCCCAAGATGTCAGCTTTAGTTTCTGAGATATTAAACTCACTGAGAGCTGAGCTGATTGAGTTAAGAGGACATAACAGGACTCTTCTACAAATGATACGATCCTCCCACAGTTAAATGTAAATAATTTTGTGTTCATTGTTCACACTTGGATTTAGACTCACTTGGATTTAGAGTTGCACCTGAGTGACCAACAGGACTTTCTCTAAGTTAACAGCCCCCTGTTATTGTAATGGTGGACTATGTTTGGATGATTAATAGCCTTTTCATTTGAGCCCAAATGTTTTCTGAGATGTTGAACTCTTTGCTTTAAAAACCACTAACATCCACCATTCCACAGTCCACCATTATTTCTTTCATTTGGCTGCATGTCTGTCATTACAAGGGGGTTATCTTACCTGGTGCAGATGTTACTGTTACTAATGAGTAGCCAGGTTCATTTTATGAGGTTAAAGTTGAGAATGTGGGGTCAGGCTTAATCTAGTGAAGGGGAGAATCATCTGTTCTGCTGCTTCAATGTCACCTTGTATTGTAGCATGTGCAGGAGAAAGCTGACTGCCGTTTGCACAGGGAGTAATTCAGTTTTCTTGGATTAATGTTTGACCATGTCTTGGTCTTCTTGATTTAGAGTAATTTGTTGGTTGTGAGCTGCAGACATACATTTTAATCTATGTGGCATTTGTGTAATTGTCAAGGTCCTCCATCTACATGCAAAGTTTTGAGGAGCTGGATAAATTGGACTTGAAAATGCTCAACACATATTAAAAGAATAGTGTTTAAAATAATCTTTTATGAAATACACACAGATTGTAACACTGATATTTTTCTTATATTCAGCAGGGAATGCTATAAATAAATCTGCAGTAATAGTATCAACAGGTGTGGATGGACTGTAGTTTGTTAATTCATAATGTTAATAATATGGCTATTCATTTTTACTTCCAAAATCTTTAACAGTTAAACAAAAAATTAAAGATGCAATTTAATGTTGCATGTCATAATAATAGGTGCAGTGGTATAATTGTAGGGTAATATTTGTTGGTGTGGGTATATTTTTAGTACTTGCTTATTTGATTTACTTTGGCCAACAGTTGTTGTTTTTAAATGTGCTATATAATTGACCGACTGATTAACTGTATTTTACTGTAAAATTACATTAAATGTCCAATTACAGTTGTTCACTGTATAAAGTGAGACTGCTTTTACCATAGTATTTTTAGTCTTTTACCATTAAAATTACAAAAGGTTTTTACAGCGAACTCTATATATATATACTGGTCCTGCAGAGATATGAGATAAAAAGGAAAGTACAGTGTAATTTCAGTAGTAGTATTTATTGAATGTTGTATATTGAATAATTTTTTTTATATTTTCAGTTTTTATTTTTGTAAATTAATTTGCTTTTTTTTCTTCAAATTGAAGGAAAAGTAATCAAACAGTAAATGTATACAGTTTGTTATATTGCTGGTGTAATGATAGTCTTGAAGCAGTGGAGAACAATGCCTGATGTCAAAAAATAAAACAAAACAAATAAATTGTTGAAGATATCACATCTAGAACAAACATCTCAGGTCTACTTGGTTCACTTTCAGAAGAGCTCTCCTTAACCTTGACCAAACAAAACTTGGTTGTCTATTATGCTTTTACAGCTACAGTGTTGGTAATCAAGGATTTCTCCACAATTAAGCAAGTTTTTCTTCCTCATTAAGCAGGAATTCCCTTTCCCTGTAACCCAAACTCCCTCAACACACCCTTTCCAAGCGCTAGAATTACTGACTCTTTCCACTGCTTCTTGTTTTGTATGGGTTATAAGTTTGTGTCTTTCTCTAACCCAACATTCGGATTCTCAGAAATTATAGTTGCTCAATTGAGGATAAGTCACAACATCTGTTTTTACAGATAAATATCCTGACGTAGAACCCCATGCAGAGAGAGGTCTGGCTGCTTTCCACAGCCTTTGTTCTTTGTGAGATGTTAATTTCTTTTACTGGTGGTCACCAATCATTGCCAAAAATGGCACACTATTCTTTATTATAAACCCCAACAACCTAACACAGAGATGCCAACGCAAGACAAGACAAACACATCAACACATTATAATGACAAATTTTCTGTTTATGTTAATTTACAAAGTCTAAAATTAAGTTTAGCAAATAATCGCACAATGTCATGTCTAAAGAAAGAGAGAGGAAGAGAGAAGGAGTAAAAAAGGAAAGCAAGCTACACAGCTGGCCGTGGAATGGACACCTGGGCTCTGTGTAGCCCTGTTCTGATTGGCCACATAAAAGATAGCTCAGGTCTGGTGACAGATCTGCCCATGTGCAGATGCTGTAGATCTTGTGTAGTTCTATATGCAGGGGTAATTATGAATCCTCTACTGCGACTCTTTGTGAACAGCTGGAGGTCGACTGATGCCAACCTCAGCAACTTTCATCATTTTACATGCAGTGTGCAGTGAGACAAGTCTTTACCGTTAAGAAGATAAATGATGCAAGCAGATCTCAAGGCTGCATTTGTGCTTTTTTTAAACTGACATCACGTCAGTTTGTTATTATTTCATTATATCATTATATTTAACACAAATGATTAGACTTAAATTATCTAATTTAATTAAGGATTTAGATATAAATCCAGGTTTTGTTTTTTGTTTTATGATACAGAAATATAGTGGAGGATGCCAACCCAGTCTCATACAAAAACGTACCCTGGCTACGTTGGTCCAAAGCGCAAAACGTAGCGGTGTTACAATAA